>CAWUOW010000048.1:0-241636 GCA_963924055.1 Drosophila limbata
AGCCTATAGTCGGGAGCTCGACTATAGCCTTTCCCACTTGTTATACCCGTTACTTATTAAAAATAAGTAAAAGGGGATATTGTATTCGTTGCAATGTATGTAACAGGGAGAAGGAAGCATCTCCGACCCTATAAAGTATATATATTCTTGATCAGCATCAACAGCCGAGTCGATATAGCCATGTCCGTCTGTCCGTCCGTCCGTCTGTCCGTCTGTCCGTCTGTCCGTCTGTCCGTCTGTGTGAGCGCCTAGATCTCAGAGACTATAAGAGCTAGAGCAACCAAATTTGGCACACAGATTTCTATAAACCCCACGCAGGTCAAGTTTGTTTCAAAATTTTGCCACGCCCCTTTCCGCCTCCGTAAATCGCGAAAATCCACCACACGCACAGTTTTCAAAATATTAGGTTTTTTTAAACGGTGAACGTTAGCTATTATTATTACCTATCATCCTACTAAATCCCAACAAGATCGGACAAAGATAAAGGTGGCACTGGCTGATTAAAGCTTTTAAGCAATAAAAGTGCCTAAAAGCATGCAATAAAAACAAAAGTTTAATTTATTTAGGTAAGTAACGGGTATCCTATAGTCGGGAGCTCGACTATAGCCTTTCCCACTTGTTTATATTGAAATCGAGGGAAAAAGTTTTGAAAAGTGACTTTTACATAAATTCTAAATTTTCCAAGGGTTCTCAATGGGTTAAGGAAAGTTTTGTGTCATTCAAACGGAATTTACACGACCTTTCCAAATATATTTTTATACCCGTTACTTATTAAAAATAAGTAAAAGGGGATATTGTATTCGTTGCAATGTATGTAACAGGGAGAAGGAAGCATCTCCGACCCTATAAAGTATATATATTCTTGATCAGCATCAACAGCCGAGTCGATATAGCCATGTCCGTCTGTCCGTCTGTCCGTCCGTCCGTCCGTCCGTCCGTCCGTCCGTCCGTCCGTCTGTACGTCCGTGTGAGCGCCTATATCTCAGAGACTATAAAAGCTAGAGCAACCAAATTTGGCACACAGATTTCTATAAACCCCACGCAGGTCAAGTTTGTTTCTAAATTTTGGCACGCCCCTTTCCGCCTCCGTAAATCGCGAAAATCCACCTCACGCACAGTTTTTAAGATATTAGGTTTTTTTAAACGGTGAACGTTAGCTATTGTTTTTACCTATCATTCTACTAAATCCCAACAAGATCGGACAAACAGAAAGGTGGTACTGGCTGATTAAAGCTTTTAAGCAATAAAAGTGCCTAAAAACATGCAATAAAAAAAAAAGTTAAATTTATTTAGGTAAGTAACGGGTATCCTGTAGTCGTGAGCTCGACTATAGCCTTTCCCACTTGTTTTTATTATGATAACTTGACTAACATAGCAGTTAAAGCAAAAATAAGGGTGCATACTTTAAGCTGTGAGCCACTGTATATTCGACACTAACACATGCAAAGCTGACACCGCATTACGCATACTTCTAAAGCGTAGGCTAATAACGTTTTCTCGTACTTGCATAGCAAAAAGGCAAAGAATAAAACGATAATATAAGAGATCATCACTTACGGCATACATATTCCCACGCTGAAAGATCTTTCGTTGTGTGCGCCGTCCACTGCAAAAAGGTATAAGAGAGAAAAAGCTTTCGCGAGCTTTTGAGCGCCGCACTGTGTAAGATTTTGCCAATCTAGGGGGACTTACTTGAAAAAAAAAACAAGTGGGAAAGGCTATAGTCGAGCTCCCGACTATAGGATACCCGTTACTTACCTAAATAAATGAAACTTTTTTTATTGCATGCTTTTAGGCACTTTTATTGCTTAAAAGCTTTAATCAGCCAGTACCACTTTTCTGTTTGTCCGATCTTGTTGGGATTTAGTAGGATGATAGGTAATAACAATAGTTAACGTTCACCGTTTAAAAAAACCTAATATTTTGAAAACTGTGCGTGTGGCGGGTTTTCGCGATTTACGGAGGCGGAAAGAGGCGTGGCAAAATTTTGAAACAAACTTGACCTGCGTGGGGTTTATAGAAATCTTTGTGCCGAATTTGGTTGCTCTAGCTCTTATAGTCTCTGAGATCTAGGCGCTCACACAGACGGACAGACGGACATGGCTATATCGACTCGGCTGTTGATGCTGATCAAGAATATATATACTTTGTAGGGTCAGAGATGCTTCCTTCTCCCTGTTACATACATTGCAACGAATACAATATCCCCTTTTACTTATTTTTAATAAGTAACGGGTATAATTATTTTTAAGGTGAATGAGCTTTTAGAAGTAAACAAGCACAAAACAAAACAAAAAATTTTTGTTCCGAAATTAACGGTTCTTAAACCGGTGCATTTAAAATGCATGCAAAATTGCCTTGGACAACGACCAGCAGTTGACAAAGTTTAGTCTTTTCAATTAGATCGTTTGGTCACTGTGAGCAGTTAATTTTTATTTTTCCTAACATTATTGGAGCATAATTGATTTTTAGCAATAAAAAGGTTCTTTATAAGTGGCCTGGAAAATTTTTTTTATTTTTGGAAATAAGAGCCAAAAAGTAAGTTAATTTTTAACAATAATCTATTTTTGATGGAAAAAAACAAACAACATTCAATCACATTCAAATCAACCAGAACATAAATCGTTCGTAGAAAATCATTTTGAATCAGGATCAGAAATAAAATTTTGCCGATATTTTGCCCAAAGGACTTCAATTTAGCAATGAATGCAATAACATGCGCATAGTTTTTCGAGGTTTGGTCAAGCACCATAAGAACCGATAAGCTTAACTTATTTTTGGAGCGCTCAGCGATGATTTTTGGCAATGGTATCGATTATATAAAGTTAAAGTTGCCCTTAACAAACAAGTGTCATGAGTTTGAGTTGATGTGGAGTGAATCTAGGAGAGGTAAATCCAGATTTATGACCAATAATGCAAGTTGGCTTCAGGGCACAATAAAAGACGTTGATTATAAGATTGATGTCCCGTATTCAACCTCAAGCCGTCCAATTTTTATCTCATGATCAATCTAGTGATGAAAATTGTGATTCAAATTCAGATTCAACTTTATCAACTTTAAGTTGATTTTTTTAATTTAAAAAAATAGTGAAAAATATGAGTATCGCTTTTTTCTTTCAATAAATTAATTATCTCTAAAACAAAACCATTTTTTAATTTTTTCGGCCAATAGTTTTTAAGTTACTAGAAAAAGCATAAACATATAACGAAAGTAGTCAGTTTTAAAATAAAAAAATTTTTTTTTCATTATTAAATAAAAAAAAATATTTTTATACCCTGTGCCCATTGAAAATGGTCAAAAAGGGTATATTAGATTTGTGTGATGTATGTAACAGGCAGAAGGAAGAATCTCCGACCATATAAAGTATATATATTCTTGATCAGCATCAACAGCCGAGTCGATTGAGCCATGTCCGTCTGTCTGTCCGTCCGTCCGTCTGTCCGTCCGTCTGTCCGTCTGTTTGAACGCGTCGATCTCAGAAACTATAATAGCTAGAGACTTCAAATTTGGCATGTAGGTTGCTGGATACCGGACGCAGGTCAAGTTTGTTTTTAAATTTGGATCGGACCACTATATCATATAGCTGCCATAGGAACGATCAGTCGAAAATCAAGTCTCGGTATGAAAAACTGTTTTGTTGTTTGAGATATGTGAACCAAACTGACAGAATATGCATATGAGATGGTCGCATACATCCTGACCAAATTTGATTAAAATCGGAACACTATATCATATAGCTGCCATATCAACCATCAGTCGAAAATCAAGTCTTAGTATGAAAAACTTGTTTGTTGTTTGATCCTTCTAAATCAAACTCACAGAATATGCATACGCGATGGTCCCTTATAACCTGACCAAAATTGGTTGAAATCGGATCACTATATCATATAGCTGCCATAGGAACGATCAGTCGAAAATCAAGTCTTAGTATAAACAACTTTTGTGTTGTTTGAGATAACTGAACCAAACTGACAGAATATGCATATGAAATGGTCCCTTATAACCTGACCGAAATTGGTTGAAATCGGATCACTATATCATATAGCTGCCATAGGAACGATCAGTCGAAAATCAAGTCTTAGTATGAACAACTTTTTTGTTGTTTGAGATAACTGAACCAAACTGACAGAATATGCATATGAGATGGTCCCAACCAATATTCTATATTATGGATACTGGCACAGGGTATCCTCCAGTCGAGCAAACTCGACTGTAGCCGCGCCCACTTGTTTTTAGTTGGCTTAAGTAAGAACAAAAAATACTAACCTGACACTTTATTGTTAAATTTTTTTATTTTTTTTTATGGTGATTTGTGTGTTAAAAAAATGAAATTTTTTTGGTTTTTTCTGTATTTTACGCCCTTTAAAGTGCCACGCCCACTTTAAATTTTAGTCCAAAAATTTTTTTGAGAATATTCAAGCATTCACTGCAAATTTTAAGTCCATAGCTTTAAAATTACGACTGATATTGAATTAAGTCTCCCTAGATTGCCAAAATCTTACACTGTGCACCGCTCTCGCTATGGCTTTGCATATGTTAAGCACATTGAACAAGAAAAAAAATTAAGAACAATAATTATGCACTTTTCTATTTTTCAGCACTTATGTATGATTGTTTTTCAGCATTAATATTTTTTCTTTCAGCGATTATCTAATTAAAAAACTAGTGGACGGTGCTACAGTCGAGCATACTCGACTCTCGGAGACCCCGTACTTACTATGGAAAAAAAGTTTTTCATACTAAGACTTGATTTTTGACTGATCGTTCCTATGGTAGCTATATGATATAGTGGTCAGGATGTATGGGACCACTATACATGCATATTCTGTCAGTTTGGTTGAAATATCTCAAACAGCAAAAAAGTTTTCCATACTAAGACTTGATTTTCAACTGATTGTTCCTATGGGAGCTATATGATATAGTGGTCCGATCCAAAATCTAAAACAAACTCGATCTGCTTGCAATATAGACGAACCTACATACCAAGTTTGGAGTCTCTAGCTCTTATTGTCTCTGAGATCTAGGCGCTCTTACAGACGGACAGACAGACAGACAGACATGGCTAAATCAACTCGGCTGTTGATGCTGATCAAGAATATATATACTTTATGGGGTCTGCCACGCCTCCTTCTGCCTGTTACGCACTTTTTTTTTGTGACAAAGTTAATAGACACCTGTACTTTTTATAAGTACGGTGTCTAAAAACCTTTTCGGATCATCTGCTAACAAATAATTTTACTATACAAATAAATGATACTAAAATTTTGAATTGATGCAAATACCAAATTTTTAAAAAATATCAAGATAACACAAAATAAAAGAAAAATATTATATATAAAAAACAAAATATTAAGAACAAATAAAATGTGGAGCGTGAATTCGAACCCGGGACTCCTAAACATAACGGAGGACAACGCTCTACGCATTGCGCCGCAGACTCTTTTTGGAAATACCCACCTTGTTATAGATTTTATTTTTACTGGACTGTAAGTCAAAGTAATTATTATCAAGTTGTGATTGTTGTCGTTGTTATTGTTTCTGATAACGAATGGCAAATCATCGAGAATTTAGTTGTTTAATATCTTCGATTCTTTATTAGGAATGTCTATCTTTAAATTTGTGCTTATAATTAAGATTTTCTATTTTGTGGGCGTTTAAGGGGGCGTGGCGAATATATAAAACAACAAGAATATATGTACTTTTAACATTTAAAAAAAAAACTAACTAAACTAAAATAACTGAATTCAAAATATTAAAAAAAAAAAATTTTTTGTCCGTGCCGGAACTCGAACCCGCAACCCGAACTGAGAACTTGTGCAAAAAGCAAATGTTCTAGACACTGCGCCACAGGCGATCTTAAATTATAGGTATCTAATTGTAGATTTTGTTGTTACTGGACTGTGAGTCAAATTTAATTGTTATCTAATTGTGATTGTTGTTATTGTTGCTGATAAGCAGGGATCGTAACTCTTATAAGTTTTTTGATAAAAGTTATGAAATAAGAATTATTTTTCAATTTTTATTTAAAAGTTGAAAAATAAGAGTTATTTTTAATTTTTAAAATAAAAATCAATAATAAGAGTTATTATTCAATTTTTATTTAAAAGTTGAAAAATAAGAGTTATTTTCAATTTTTAAAATAAAAATCAAAAATAAAAGTTATTTTCAACTTTTATCATAAAAATCAAAAATAAAAGTTGAATTGAAATATCTTTTGATCTGGAGGGCCCATTTAATTAAACTGCCTATATATTTTATCTACACTTTATCATGGCCCATAAAATGAACATACCTTTATTCAGTGTAGTTTAATGAAATGGGCCCTCCAGATCAAAAGATATTTCAATTCAACTTTTATTTTTGATTTTTATGATAAAAGTTGAAAATAACTTTTATTTTTGATTTTTATTTTAAAAATTGAAAATAACTCTTATTTTTCAACTTTTAAATAAAAATTGAAAAATAACTCTTATTTATAATTTTTTTCATAAAAATTGAAAATAAGAGTTAAAAATAATTTTTAAAATAAAAATTGGAAATAAAAGTTTATCCGGTAGCTGGATTGACCTTCCAAAAATAGCATATGAGGAATTTTTTCGATGTCCCTGGCATTTTTTTAGGGCTTGATTTTTTTCCGCCTCATAACTCTTATTTGCAATCCCTGCTGATAAGGAATGGCAAATCATCGAGAATTTAGTTGTTTAATATCTTCGCTGTTTATTATCCGATCGCGATGAAATTTTCAGCAAATGTGTAGGATAATATTATCTTTGTCTATGCTCAATTAGGAATGTCTATCTTTAAAAATGACCTTATAATTAAGATTTTTCAAGTTTGTGGGCGTTTAAGGGGGCGTGGCCAAAATCTAAAACAAACTCGATCTGCGTGCAATATAAACGGACCTACATACCAAGTTTGGAGTCTCTAGCTCTTATAGTCTCTGAGATCTAGGCGATGACACAGACGGACAGACGGACAGACGGACATGGCTATATCGACTCGGCTGTTGATGCTGATCAAGAATATATATACTTTATGGGGTCTGCCACGCCTCCTTCTGCCTGTTACGCACTTTTTTTTTTGTGACAAAGTTAATAGACACCTGTACTTTTTTTAAGTACGGTGTCTAAAAACTTGCATGCACTTAATATTGGGGCGGGTAGAATAATCAAAAAAAAAAAATATTAAAAATAATTAAAAATTCACATAATTCAATTTATGCCTTTCAAAGGCTTCTTGCCGGCATTTAGAAGAAAAAAAAAACTAATTCTTAACACAACTTAATCATCGCCAAAAATGATGTCTTTTCCACAACAAAATTTCGGCGAGCCATGTGGAGATTATGTAATCCCCTGAGCCTGACTTTTCGGGGTTATTTTTCCCAAAAGTTGGGGCGGAATTTCCTCCAATAACTGATACACGAAGAACTCGATTGCGGTCGAAGCCCGATTACACTTTTTCTTTGAGATTTTTAAACACTTTCTCTCAAATATACAGCTTCCAATTTAACCAGCGTGAACGCGCTCCGATCTTAATTCCGACAGACTGCCAATTATGCGCCAATGCAATTCTAAAGCCCGTGGTGAGCTTTTCTGCGGTGGTGGAGCTTTTATGCTATGGTGGGGCTGCAGCTCCAACGACTGTAAGCCACAGTGGTGGATTGCAACATATGTGTGTTGCAGGCAATTAATAGCGGGATGCTACTAGCGGCCAATTCTAAATGCAAATGAAATAGAATTGTCCCATAAATGCGTATGTAATGTAAATGGCAAATTGACTTATGCAATTTCCGAAATTAATAATTTTCCTTACCCTGTGGAATTGGCAGCGCAGAAAATAATTTAATTTATTGACGTCTTGCCAATTAATTTGCACAATAGAAAAAAATTTACTCAAACGCGCAAGCGATATAATTTGGAGTTATTTAGCAAAGGGTAATATACTTTTACATCAGTTTAACTTTTTTAGTAACTATTTAATAATGCGAGCTTAGCGCGCACAACTGCTTGGGTTGATGACTCGATCAGAAAGAGAGTGAGTTGCAGTTTGCAACCAAGGAGGTAACTTCTAGTTGGCGGAAATGACTCTTCTTCTTCTCACTTGAAGATAGAGCCAAAAGAAAAGTCGTACTGACACTAGCATAGCCTTGCCACACAGAAAGTTGGCCGTGGAAAGGGAAACCGAAACAACAATTAAAAATCTGTTGCATACTTTTCGGCTTTTTCTTTAATATAAATAAGCAGCAATAATAAAAGCAGCAAGCGCATTACAATTTCCCCCCCACTAAAATCACACTTGGCGGTGCAAAAGCCTACAAGAGTGATACACGCTTGATGCACAATTATTAGTAGATAACGTTATTTATTGTTTCAATTCTTTTGCGTGATATTTACCAATATGTCGTCCCTGTAAGTCTTCTAGCTCATATTAGCAGTTGCCTAATTTCCGTTTAATTTGAGCTTTAATAAATGCTAACTTAGAGCTGAATCCTTTGGCAAAATTACTTTGCTGGAAATTCCTGTGGAATATTTCCTGACCAACCTTAAACGACACATCACGAGTTCACAAATTATATACATTTTCATTACGAATATGTTGCTTTTGCATTGACTTCTATGCGTTGTTTCGAATAATATCAAAAACGTCCACTCGCTCGAACTGAACAGTGCGATCCTCAAGTCTGTCTAAATTACGTAACAATTTGTACGTTGCAGCATTCGTATTCATATGCTGGCCAAATGCTAAGCGATATGGGCTCGTAATAATCGCAGCATGAACGCTTGAACGCAGTGCGCAACAAATACTACTCAGCTTCTCGTCCCAATTCTTTTGATCTGGGTTAACATACGATTTAATGGCAGCAAGAACTGACCTATTAACTCTCTCAGAAGCATTAGCTTGCGGGGCGTAGAACGCTGTAAACGAATGCGTGATATTGTATTTCTGTAGCAATGAATTAAATAAAAATTATTTAAATTGTACTCCGTTGTCTGATACAACAGTCTCTGGAATACCGAAACAATGAAAAAGTTGTAATGGTTGCATAGAGAAAGAAAAGTTTCGCATTTCATACAAAACAAGTGGGAAAGGCTGTGGTCGAGCTCCCGACTATAGGATACCCGTTACTTACCTAAATAAATTTAACTTTTTTTTTATTGCATGCTTTTAGGCACTTTTATTGCTTAAAAGCTACCTTTCTGTTTGTCCGATCTTGTTGGGATTTAGTAGAATGATAGGTAAAAACAATAGCTAACGTTCACCGTTTAAAAAAACCTAATATCTTAAAAACTGTGCGTGTGGTGGATTTTCGCGATTTACGGAGGCGGAAAGGGGCGTGGCATAATTTTGAAACAAACTTGACCTGCGTGGGGTTTATAGAAATCTGTGTGCCAAATTTGGTTGCTCTAGCTCTTATAGTCTCTGAGATCTAGGCGCTCACACGGACGGACAGACAGACGGACGGACGGACGGACGGACGGACAGACGGACATGGCTATATCGACTCGGCTGTTGATGCTGATCAAGAATATATATACTTTATAGGGTCGGAGATGCTTCCTTCTCCCTGTTACATACATTGCAACGAATACAATATCCCCTTTTACTTATTTTTAATAAGTAACGGGTATAAAAATAAAATATCTTGATATACATAGATCTTATCTTTATGAGAAGTAAATACAAATAAAAAAACAAATACAAAACAAAGTTATTAAGAAAGAAAAAAATATATATAAATACATAGGATAATAATATAATAAATAATATAATTACTAATATAATAATTAAATAAAATAATTAGGGTAAATAGGCATGAAAGGGAAAATACTGAAAGAGAAAAAAATACTGACAGCCAAAATACACTAAACGAGCAATGGTAACTATCGGCAACAGTTGAGCGAAGACGCAAACCATCGATAAGCGCTAGGGTACAACAGTGGTGGGTAAAGTCGGCTGCGGCTAAGATCAAAGCGAGCTTCGTTCTGCTTCTTATATCCAGTTTCCTTTCTTTTTCTGGTCGAGCTGTTGAACGAAGTAGATGTTTTTGGAAATATCACTCCAAGTCTTGAGACTTCAGAATTTTCTCAATGTATGAGATCCAAGCTAAGGCTCCAAATTTTTAAGCCATCCGCAGCTTAATTCAATTTTTTGAGGATCATTACAACAATAACAAATTTCAAAAGTCGCTGGTCAGTATATTTTTGGAAAATTTAAAAGTGGAAAAAAAATCTCAGATTTTCATAACCACAGTTGGTCATGTGCCACAAATATCTTTTTTTCAATAGAATTACCTTTGGATTGACCTATATAATTGGAAAGAATCAATAAGAGAAATTCTCCCTGCGGGACTTCTTTCAAAACCCAGCATGGGAGACAGGAAATCTCCCCAGGAAGTTTTGGATGTTCCACTATAGTGTCGTGGCCAAAGTGGGCATCTTCAGAAATTTTCGAGGCTACTACAGCAGGCGAAATCATTGGTTTTATTGCACCATTCCATGGCCAAAAGCAAAAGAAAATATTGGCTAAAGTGAAGTGACAAATTTCGCGTAAACTAAATGGGAAAAGTTAAAATTTTTTTTATTATTACAAATACGACAAAAAGTAAAAGCAGTGGGAATTTGCCCAAAAGCTTATTAAAAGTTAATTAAATTAAGTAAAAATTTTTTTATTTCATAGTCTTTATAAAAAGCTTAAATAAAAGTTCCTAAATCCCTAAAAGTGTCTGTGGGCTCAAAATTCTCAATTTGCCGCAGAAAATAATAAAAAAAGGTGTCCATGCTAAACGGGTACAAATCAAATAAATTCCAGAAAAGAGTGAAGTGAAGTAGAAAAGCAAATAGAATACACAAGTCAGAGAACAGTGATAAAACTAAAAAGAGAAAAGTGCAAATAACAAAACAAGCAAACACAAAATTGTAATTACACATTAACAACAACAACCAACGAGGAGGCCTCCGTCGTCGATTTTGCATTTGGTGAGTGTACAGAGCGAGAGAGCACGATTGTAAGAGTTGTGAGCGTGCGCAAGCCCTATAAAATGCATTTGTGATAAGAGCAGTTTAAGTCTGCCTTAGATTAACTGCTCTTGCAATCTGCTCCTCTTTCGCTCTCATTATTGCCGATTCTCTTGCATTTCTGTTCTTTGATTTTTTTACAGACAAATGTAGATACATGTGTTGCTTAACATTTTTAAGGAAAAATTATTTTTGATAATGCGAGTAGCAAACTCAAATGAATTAACGTAATTATTTAGATTTTTTTTTCACAAACATAATTACCCATATAAAGCATGCAAATTTCTATATACAAATAATATTTTTGAAATACCTTTAACAAATTTTTTTTCAGCGGTGAATTGAGAATATTGAGCAAAACAATAAAAAATGTATAAAAAATTGTACTAAAAAAAAATAACTCAAACAAGAACCAAAAAAAAAAAACAGACAACAAAATTTTGTTTAATGGCTGGAAATCGTAAAGTTATAAATTACATTTTATAGGAACCAAAAAAAAAAAAATTAAATACGGATAGCAAAATGAACTAACATTGGCCGTGTTCACCAGAACAAATCGACAACAGAAAATCGATGAAATTTGCATGATTATACTGGTGAAATGCAGTGATTAGCAATCATGATTTCAAATTTTGTGATGTATGATGACTGAAAATTCATCACCAAAATAGTACGCTAAAATTCTTTGATTTGATGATTTGTTATCGAACAAACAAAATACATGATTACTGATTGATTAGTTCTGGTGAACACGGCCAATGATAAGCAGAACATTTGTTAAAATTTTTATTTTTTTTGGAACATGTCATTGAAATGAAATTAAAATGAATTATAATTGTGAAACGAAAGAAAAAAATGATTGAGTAGATTTATTATTATTTCCTGGGTCATGGGGTCATGAAGTGAAAAAGATGATATAGTTTGCACAAGGGGGTCTGCCAACACATTTACTTGCAGATCATGGTCGGGTCGGGTGCAGAAGGTGTGTGTCGTATAACATCGTAGACCACACCACTTTCGTGAACCATCAATACTTGGATTTCTCCCTTTTTGTTTTTTCCCCTCGAGTTTCCGTGACACGAATTTTGTTTTATGCCTTTTAGCATCTAGTTGCCGTATGTTGTGACCGGTTTTAGCCGATAATAATTAGGGCTTTTAGGGACTCTATAATAAAGATCGTTGTAGCGTGCAGTTGTGGCAGCACCAAAAACCCCCCCATGTCGTAAAGAGCTAGTATATAATGGGTCCCGCTCCGCTGTTTGCACTCCTGCTAGGAAAAGTATGTCCGCACCAGGATACACGAATAGCATCGCTTTAGTCAATCCACTGGATACTTTTCGCAAGCCATAATGAACTTCTTGGTCTTGCATATACGTTACAATAACGTCTAACAACCTCCTTGTAAATTTTTCATGGAGCTAGCTCGACGTTACAGATTTTTTGGCGCCCAACGTGGGGCTTTTGTAGAAGATTTTTCAATTTATGAGAATTTCAACTACAAGCCCAGGAGCTGTCTTGAATTTTTGACAAAAAAAGGACTTGTGTGGGAGTAATGCTGCTTGGAACTCGATATTTAGTATTCGTTCACAAATAGGTCGACCAGGTGGGCAAACAATCAAACAGTTCTTTAAACAAAAAAAAATTTTTCTAACATCACAAGTCAGGTAAAGCAATAGATGCAGGAGAGATTGAGTAACCGGACATGTTGGTCAAAATTCATTACAGAAAAATTTCGCTCGTTTTGTTATCGCAGGCTTTCATTTGGAAAATTTAGGTTGTTGCTTTTCTTTTCTAAAAACTTTTAAAAGCTTCTGGAGCTCGAATAATTGCGGCTGCGATTATGATCGACCGAAGTTATTTTAATTGCTATTTTGTTAAGTTTAGTTGTGATTTTTTATGGAAATGTGAGAGGCCTTGCATGGTGGTTATAAATTAGAAAATGTTTGGATTTGAATCTTGTTGTTTTTGATATGGATATTCATGGAGTACGGAGCACGTATCCATGACCTACAAATATTAACAAAAAATTTTGAATTTCAAATGGTTTCTTTTATTTTTCAACTGCGTTTAGAATCAATAGCCCAGCTTTAAAATATCCCCCAAGTTATTGATAGTTTATGATGTTTACAAAATATATTTTTCGTTTTATTGATTCCCTTATATGACAACCAGGAAAGTTTTTTTGATTATGCCTTTGGAACATAGTTTTGATAATAATCAGCCTGCAGCATCAGCTCAGGCAAACCTTTGCATTATTTGTGAGCAAACAATGACGGATACTCAACCTTGTTGTGTGACTCCGTGTGAACATGTCTTTCATAGAAGGTGTATCGAACAGAGGTTGGATACTCAGTCCGAATGCCCGGCTTGCTTTACAGTCTTATTTACGACTGATCTTAAGTTAGTAGTCGGAAATTGTACTCCTGAGAAGAGATCGGCAGCACCAGTTCGTCGAATGCACACGAGAGGCGTGACAAAAGCAATGCAAGCTGCCTTGGCTTCAGCACCGGCAGAGGCCGTGAGAGGTCAATCGCAGGGTGACAGTAGTGGAATCTTGGCTAACGTTGATGTGAGCCATAGTACAAATCATGGTGAGGCTCGAGGTAATCAGCAGCAGCTTCCAGGTCCTCGAAGGAGAGGAAGACCAGGTCAACGAGGTCAAAATCGCTCGAATGACCTAAATATGCAAAACATACAGATTTTGATTGAGCAGACAGTGACACGAGTGTTGTCAAATTTGAGATTGCCATCAAGTTCAGATCCACCAGGATCCAACGAAGTTGATCGTCCGTCTTTTGTACAACACAAAGTAACAGACATGATACAAAAATGGGGAGTTAAATTCGACGGAACCTCACAAGGTTTATCGGTTGAGGAATTTCTGTATCGAATCAAAATGCTGACGCAGGAAAATCTGCATGGAGATTTTGAATTGTTAGGGAGAAATGTCCATTTACTTTTGATTGAAAAGGCCAGAGATTGGTATTGGCGTTTCCATAAACAGGCAGAAACTCGAACATGGACTGAGTTCTGTAATGCCATTCGAGCTCAGTATAAAGAGATTCGTACCAATAATGAAATTCGCGAGCAGATACGAGCTCGCAAACAAAAGCAAGGAGAGACTTTCGAATCCTTTTACGAAAGCATTTGTCAGTTGATGGATAGGTTGCCAGCACGACTAGAAGAGGACGATTTGGTTGAAATCGTTCAGAATAATTTGCTTCCGGAGATTAAGGATAGACTGTTGTTTGAGGAAATTTATTCTATCGCTCATCTAAGGAAATTGGTCCAAAAACGAGAATATTTCTTTAAAGAAATTGGCAAAATGAAACCTCTCCCAGCAAAACCCAAAGAAGCAAACGGCTATCGAGTATACGCACTGGAGCCTGAAAGCGATCAATGCTCTGAAGTTGAAGTAGTTGCAGAAGTTGCAGCACCAGACATTTCCAAAGTCACTTGTTGGAATTGCGAGGAAAAAGGACACATGTGGGAAGATTGTCTGGCAGATAGAAGAGTATTTTGTTATGGTTGTGGTACTCCATTTGTTTACAAGCCACAATGCCAGAAATGTCAACAGCGTTCGGGAAACCGCAAGCGGGAGGCAGCCGTCACCAACAGGATGCCTCCAAAATAGAAGTTCATGTCGAAGAGTCAGATACTTTAAGTGAATTGGAAACTTTCGATGAATCTTTGATAGAAAGTAAAATTAGATTTAAGCCGTATCATGAGAGGTTAAGAAAATATTTAGAAGTAAGAAATAGAATTTTTTTAAGCGATCAATCTCCTAATCGCAGAAATACACAAAGGAGACGAAAACATATAGGAGAGATAAAGAAGAAAAGAAAATTATTAGTTGCTACAATTTTGAAAAATGAAAATGACATGCGAGGCTATGCAAAGGTGTCCTTTTTAGACAGAACAGAATTAGGATTACTGGACACTGGGGCGAATGTTAGTTGTATAGGCTCTCAGTTAGCTCAAGTAGATTATAGTCAATATCCACAATATAAGCCAATTAAATCATCAGTTAAAACAGCTGATGGGCGACCGCATCAAGTTCTTGGCACTTTGAGAGTTCTGATGACTTACAATGGGATTCAGAAGGATATGGAATTGTACATTATACCCTCGCTAACACAGAATCTCATATTAGGTATTGATTTCTGGCGCACATTTAACCTTGCTCCGGGAATTATTAGTTCAGTTAGTGGTCCGTCCGATAGTGATAATTAAAAAAAAAGATATTAAGTATCCGTTGTCCGATCGAGAAATACAGCAACTAAATATGGTTATAGGGTTGTTTCCAAATCACGAGCAACAAGGATTAGGGCGAACTTCACTAATCAAGCACAACATTGAGATAGACGATGCAAGACCCATAAAGCAGAGGTATTATCCAGTCAGTCCTGCGGTTGAGAAGCTCATGTATGCAGAGATAGGCCGAATGCTTGGATTAGGGGTGATTGAGCCTTCGCAGAGTCCTTGGAGTTCTCCAATGCTAATGGTAATAAAGCCAAATAAAGTACGATTATGTTTGGACGCTCGCAAAGTGAACGAGGTCACAAAAAAAGATGCGTATCCATTACATAACATCGATGGCATTTTCGCTCGACTTCCAAAAGCAAATATGATCACAAAATTAGATCTAAAAGATGCTTACTGACAGATTGAACTGTCCGAAGATTCGAAGCCGCTCACCGCGTTTACAGTTCCGGGAAGGCCGCTTTATCAATTCACGGTCATGCCGTTTGGGCTTTGTAATGCGCCATCAACAATGTGTCGCCTGATGGATGAGCTAATTCCTCCAGACTTGCGCCATTGCGTGTTTGGCTACATTGATGATTTATGTATTGTATCGGAGACTTTTTCAGAGCACTTGGCTGTTTTAGTTCGCTTGGCAGAGAAATTTAAGAAAGCAAATTTAACTTTGAATTTGTCGAAAAGTCATTTTTGTGTAACTGAAATTTCGTATTTAGGTTTTGTCATTGGAAGTGGTGGAGTCGCTACCGATCCAGCCAAAGTTTCTTGCATCATGAATTGGCCACCGCCCAGAAATTTAAAGCAGGTCAGAGGCTTTTTAGGTGTATGCGGGTGGTATAGGAGGTTCATACCAAATTTCGCTGAGGAAACGTATCCAATCACTGAGGTCCTGTCTACAAAGAAAATCTTCAAGTGGACAGAGGAAGCTCAAATTGCAATGGCCAGATTGAAGGATCTGCTATCGTCTACACCAGTATTGCACAATCCAGACTTTAAAAAGAAATTCTTTTTGCATTGTGATGCGAGTGATTATGGTATTGGAGCAGTGCTTGTACAATTAGGAGAAAATAATGAGGAATTTCCTATAGCATTCATGTCGAAGAAATTGTCAAGAGCACAGAGAAATTACAGTGTTACAGAACGTGAGTGTCTGGCTGTAATTTTGGCAATCGAAAAATTCCGCTGTTATCTTGAACTACAAGAATTTGAAGTAGTCACAGATCATTCCAGTTTGGTTTGGCTACGCAGACAACAAAATGTTTCTGGCAGGTTAGCGAGATGGATTTTTCGGCTACAGTCCTATAAATTCACGATTTCTCATCGAAAAGGCAAGGATCATGTCGTACCTGATGCCTTATCTAGATTATGCGAAAATGAAATTGATAGCGTCGAATTGGAGGGTCCTCAAATAGATCTTGAGTCGCCCGAATTTCTTGATACTGAGTATGTTGATCTAGCTCAGAGAATTGCAGCTGATTCCGATAGATATCCGGATTTACGTGTCATGGAGAAGTACGTATACATTCGTACGCAACATGCCAAAGGAGACGATGCACAGGATTCAATGCATTGGAAATTGTGGATACCCGAAGGTTTGCGGTTGGAAACTATTCGTCGGGCCCATGATAGCGTTTTGTCAGCTCATGGAGGGATGCAGAAGACGATCGAGAAATTACGTCGAAACTTCTTTTGGCCAGGATTATCCAAAGATGTTCGAAATTATGTAAGAGACTGTGATACTTGCAAGGAGACTAAGGCTCCGAATATGGTGCTTCGTCCTCCAATGGGAGAACAGAGTGTGTCATGTCGGCCATTTCAAAAGCTGTACATAGATTTACTAGGTCCTTATCCGAGGAGCAAGAAGGGGCATATTGGGTTGCTTATTGTGCTGGATCACTTTAGTCGTTACCATTGGTTGTGTCCGGTGAAAAAATTTACGACAGAGCCCATAACAGAGTTTCTTCAGAAAAACATTTTTCATTGCTTTGGAGTTCCGGAGACGGTTATCAGTGATAATGGAGTTCAGTTTAGGGGAAAAGAGTTCGAAGCTTTTATGACCAAGCACGGCATTCGCCATATTTTCACAGCCCTCTATTCTCCGCAGAGTAATGCGGCAGAGAGAGTAAATCGAACTCTGTTGGCTGCTATTAGATCGTATATTAAATTAGATCAGCGAGAATGGGATTTATATCTCACACAAATTTCTTGTGCACTTCGATCATCGTTACATCAATCTATCGGATGCTCGCCATATAAGGCCCTATTCGGTCTTGATATGATCACACATGGAGAGGACTATAAATTATTAAAGAAATTATCGCTATTAGAAGAACCACAAATATTGTACAGAGAAGATCAATTGGCGTTAATAAGAGATCAGATCAAAAATAATAGCAAGAAAGCATATGAGAGAAATGCAAATCAATACAATCTGAGATCGACAAATGTCTCCTATCGAATAGGTCCGGAAGTATTCAAGCGAAATTTCAGCCTCAGTAATTTTAGCCAAAATTACAACAAAAAGCTGGCTGCTCAGTTCTCCAAATGTCGAGTTACAAAAAAATTAGGAAATGCATTTTATTTGCTGGAAAATTTGCAAGGCAAAGAAATAGGGACATATCATGCTAAGGACATACGTAGCTGATTCCAGCTAATCTTCCTCCTAAGAGTCGTCAGAATTATCTGGTGGTGTAATGGTTGCATAGAGAAAGAAAAGTTTTGCATTTCATACAAAAAAATAAAATATCTTGATATACATAGATCTTATCTTTATGAGAAGTAAATACAAATAAAAAAACAAATACAAAACAAAGTTATTAAGAAAGAAAAAAATATATATAAATACATAGGATAATAATATAATAAATAATATAATTACTAATATAATAATTAAATAAAATAATTAGGGTAAATAGGCATGAAAGGGAAAATACTGAAAGAGAAAAAAATACTGACAGCCAAAATACACTAAACGAGCAATGGTAACTATCGGCAACAGTTGAGCGAAGACGCAAACCATCGATAAGCGCTAGGGTACAACAGTGGTGGGTAAAGTCGGCTGCGGCTAAGATCAAAGCGAGCTTCGTTCTGCTTCTTATATCCAGTTTCCTTTCTTTTTCTGGTCGAGCTGTTGAACGAAGTAGATGTTTTTGGAAATATCACTCCAAGTCTTGAGACTTCAGAATTTTCTCAACGTATGAGATCCAAGCTAAGACTCCAAATTTTTAAGCCATCCGCAGCTTAATTCAATTTTTTGAGGATCATTACAACAATAACAAATTTCACGAAGTCGCTGGTCAGTATATTTTTAGAAAATTTAAAAGTGGAAAAAAAATCTCAGATTTTCATAACCACAGTTGGTCATGTGACACAAATATCTTTTTTTCAATAGAATTACCTTTGGATTGACCTATATAATTGGAAAGAATCAATAAGAGAAATTCTCCCTGCGGGACTTCTTTCAAAACCCAGCATGGGAGACAGGAAATCTCCCCAGGAAGTTTTGGATGTTCCACTATAGTGTCGTGGCCAAAGTGGGCATCTTCATAAATTTTCGAGGCTACTACAGCAGGCGAAATCATTGGTTTTATTGCACCATTCCATGGCCAAAAGCAAAAGAAAATATTGGCTAAAGTGAAGTGACAAATTTCGCGTAAACTAAATGGGAAAAGTTAAAATTTTTTTTATTATTACAAATACGACAAAAAGTAAAAGCAGTGGGAATTTGCCCAAAAGCTTATTAAAAATTAATGAAATTAAATAAAAATTTTTTTATTTCATAGTCTTTATAAAAAGCTTAAATAAAAGTTCTTTAAACAAAAAAAAATTTTTCTAACATCACAAGTCAGGTAAAGCAATAGATGCAGGAGAGATTGAGTAACCGGACATGTTGGTCAAAATTCATTACAGAAAAATTTCGCTCGTTTTGTTATCGCAGGCTTTCATTTGGAAAATTTAGGTTGTTGCTTTTCTTTTCTAAAAACTTTTAAAAGCTTCTGGAGCTCGAATAATTGCGGCTGCGATTATGATCGACCGAAGTTATTTTAATTGCTATTTTGTTAAGTTTAGTTGTGATTTTTTATGGAAATGTGAGAGGCCTTGCATGGTGGTTATAAATTAGAAAATGTTTGGATTTGAATCTTGTTGTTTTTGATATGGATATTCATGGAGTACGGAGCACGTATCCATGACCTACAAATATTAACAAAAAATTTTGAATTTCAAATGGTTTCTTTTATTTTTCAACTGCGTTTAGAATCAATAGCCCAGCTTTAAAATATCCCCCAAGTTATTGATAGTTTATGATGTTTACAAAATATATTTTTCGTTTTATTGATTCCCTTATATGACAACCAGGAAAGTTTTTTTGATTATGCCTTTGGAACATAGTTTTGATAATAATCAGCCTGCAGCATCAGCTCAGGCAAACCTTTGCATTATTTGTGAGCAAACAATGACGGATACTCAACCTTGTTGTGTGACTCCGTGTGAACATGTCTTTCATAGAAGGTGTATCGAACAGAGGTTGGATACTCAGTCCGAATGCCCGGCTTGCTTTACAGTCTTATTTACGACTGATCTTAAGTTAGTAGTCGGAAATTGTACTCCTGAGAAGAGATCGGCAGCACCAGTTCGTCGAATGCACACGAGAGGCGTGACAAAAGCAATGCAAGCTGCCTTGGCTTCAGCACCGGCAGAGGCCGTGAGAGGTCAATCGCAGGGTGACAGTAGTGGAATCTTGGCTAACGTTGATGTGAGCCATAGTACAAATCATGGTGAGGCTCGAGGTAATCAGCAGCAGCTTCCAGGTCCTCGAAGGAGAGGAAGACCAGGTCAACGAGGTCAAAATCGCTCGAATGACCTAAATATGCAAAACATACAGATTTTGATTGAGCAGACAGTGACACGAGTGTTGTCAAATTTGAGATTGCCATCAAGTTCAGATCCACCAGGATCCAACGAAGTTGATCGTCCGTCTTTTGTACAACACAAAGTAACAGACATGATACAAAAATGGGGAGTTAAATTCGACGGAACCTCACAAGGTTTATCGGTTGAGGAATTTCTGTATCGAATCAAAATGCTGACGCAGGAAAATCTGCATGGAGATTTTGAATTGTTAGGGAGAAATGTCCATTTACTTTTGATTGAAAAGGCCAGAGATTGGTATTGGCGTTTCCATAAACAGGCAGAAACTCGAACATGGACTGAGTTCTGTAATGCCATTCGAGCTCAGTATAAAGAGATTCGTACCAATAATGAAATTCGCGAGCAGATACGAGCTCGCAAACAAAAGCAAGGAGAGACTTTCGAATCCTTTTACGAAAGCATTTGTCAGTTGATGGATAGGTTGCCAGCACGACTAGAAGAGGACGATTTGGTTGAAATCGTTCAGAATAATTTGCTTCCGGAGATTAAGGATAGACTGTTGTTTGAGGAAATTTATTCTATCGCTCATCTAAGGAAATTGGTCCAAAAACGAGAATATTTCTTTAAAGAAATTGGCAAAATGAAACCTCTCCCAGCAAAACCCAAAGAAGCAAACGGCTATCGAGTATACGCACTGGAGCCTGAAAGCGATCAATGCTCTGAAGTTGAAGTAGTTGCAGAAGTTGCAGCACCAGACATTTCCAAAGTCACTTGTTGGAATTGCGAGGAAAAAGGACACATGTGGGAAGATTGTCTGGCAGATAGAAGAGTATTTTGTTATGGTTGTGGTACTCCATTTATTTACAAGCCACAATGCCAGAAATGTCAACAGCGTTCGGGAAACCGCAAGCGGGAGGCAGCCGTCACCAACAGGATGCCTCCAAAATAGAAGTTCATGTCGAAGAGTCAGATACTTTAAGTGAATTGGAAACTTTCGATGAATCTTTGATAGAAAGTAAAATTAGATTTAAGCCGTATCATGAGAGGTTAAGAAAATATTTAGAAGTAAGAAATAGAATTTTTTTAAGCGATCAATCTCCTAATCGCAGAAATACACAAAGGAGACGAAAACATATAGGAGAGATAAAGAAGAAAAGAAAATTATTAGTTGCTACAATTTTGAAAAATGAAAATGACATGCGAGGCTATGCAAAGGTGTCCTTTTTAGACAGAACAGAATTAGGATTACTGGACACTGGGGCGAATGTTAGTTGTATAGGCTCTCAGTTAGCTCAAGTAGATTATAGTCAATATCCACAATATAAGCCAATTAAATCATCAGTTAAAACAGCTGATGGGCGACCGCATCAAGTTCTTGGCACTTTGAGAGTTCTGATGACTTACAATGGGATTCAGAAGGATATGGAATTGTACATTATACCCTCGCTAACACAGAATCTCATATTAGGTATTGATTTCTGGCGCACATTTAACCTTGCTCCGGGAATTATTAGTTCAGTTAGTGGTCCGTCCGATAGTGATAATTAAAAAAAAAGATATTAAGTATCCGTTGTCCGATCGAGAAATACAGCAACTAAATATGGTTATAGGGTTGTTTCCAAATCACGAGCAACAAGGATTAGGGCGAACTTCACTAATCAAGCACAACATTGAGATAGACGATGCAAGACCCATAAAGCAGAGGTATTATCCAGTCAGTCCTGCGGTTGAGAAGCTCATGTATGCAGAGATAGACCGAATGCTTGGATTAGGGGTGATTGAGCCTTCGCAGAGTCCTTGGAGTTCTCCAATGCTAATGGTAATAAAGCCAAATAAAGTACGATTATGTTTGGACGCTCGCAAAGTGAACGAGGTCACAAAAAAAGATGCGTATCCATTACATAACATCGATGGCATTTTCGCTCGACTTCCAAAAGCAAATATGATCACAAAATTAGATCTAAAAGATGCTTACTGACAGATTGAACTGTCCGAAGATTCGAAGCCGCTCACCGCGTTTACAGTTCCGGGAAGGCCGCTTTATCAATTCACGGTCATGCCGTTTGGGCTTTGTAATGCGCCATCAACAATGTGTCGCCTGATGGATGAGCTAATTCCTCCAGACTTGCGCCATTGCGTGTTTGGCTACATTGATGATTTATGTATTGTATCGGAGACTTTTTCAGAGCACTTGGCTGTTTTAGTTCGCTTGGCAGAGAAATTTAAGAAAGCAAATTTAACTTTGAATTTGTCGAAAAGTCATTTTTGTGTAACTGAAATTTCGTATTTAGGTTTTGTCATTGGAAGTGGTGGAGTCGCTACCGATCCAGCCAAAGTTTCTTGCATCATGAATTGGCCACCGCCCAGAAATTTAAAGCAGGTCAGAGGCTTTTTAGGTGTATGCGGGTGGTATAGGAGGTTCATACCAAATTTCGCTGAGGAAACGTATCCAATCACTGAGGTCCTGTCTACAAAGAAAATCTTCAAGTGGACAGAGGAAGCTCAAATTGCAATGGCCAGATTGAAGGATCTGCTATCGTCTACACCAGTATTGCACAATCCAGACTTTAAAAAGAAATTCTTTTTGCATTGTGATGCGAGTGATTATGGTATTGGAGCAGTGCTTGTACAATTAGGAGAAAATAATGAGGAATTTCCTATAGCATTCATGTCGAAGAAATTGTCAAGAGCACAGAGAAATTACAGTGTTACAGAACGTGAGTGTCTGGCTGTAATTTTGGCAATCGAAAAATTCCGCTGTTATCTTGAACTACAAGAATTTGAAGTAGTCACAGATCATTCCAGTTTGGTTTGGCTACGCAGACAACAAAATGTTTCTGGCAGGTTAGCGAGATGGATTTTTCGGCTACAGTCCTATAAATTCACGATTTCTCATCGAAAAGGCAAGGATCATGTCGTACCTGATGCCTTATCTAGATTATGCGAAAATGAAATTGATAGCGTCGAATTGGAGGGTCCTCAAATAGATCTTGAGTCGCCCGAATTTCTTGATACTGAGTATGTTGATCTAGCTCAGAGAATTGCAGCTGATTCCGATAGATATCCGGATTTACGTGTCATGGAGAAGTACGTATACATTCGTACGCAACATGCCAAAGGAGACGATGCACAGGATTCAATGCATTGGAAATTGTGGATACCCGAAGGTTTGCGGTTGGAAACTATTCGTCGGGCCCATGATAGCGTTTTGTCAGCTCATGGAGGGATGCAGAAGACGATCGAGAAATTACGTCGAAACTTCTTTTGGCCAGGATTATCCAAAGATGTTCGAAATTATGTAAGAGACTGTGATACTTGCAAGGAGACTAAGGCTCCGAATATGGTGCTTCGTCCTCCAATGGGAGAACAGAGTGTGTCATGTCGGCCATTTCAAAAGCTGTACATAGATTTACTAGGTCCTTATCCGAGGAGCAAGAAGGGGCATATTGGGTTGCTTATTGTGCTGGATCACTTTAGTCGTTACCATTGGTTGTGTCCGGTGAACAAATTTACGACAGAGCCCATAACAGAGTTTCTTCAGAAAAACATTTTTCATTGCTTTGGAGTTCCGGAGACGGTTATCAGTGATAATGGAGTTCAGTTTAGGGGAAAAGAGTTCGAAGCTTTTATGACCAAGCACGGCATTCGCCATATTTTCACAGCCCTCTATTCTCCGCAGAGTAATGCGGCAGAGAGAGTAAATCGAACTCTGTTGGCTGCTATTAGATCGTATATTAAATTAGATCAGCGAGAATGGGATTTATATCTCACACAAATTTCTTGTGCACTTCGATCATCGTTACATCAATCTATCGGATGCTCGCCATATAAGGCCCTATTCGGTCTTGATATGATCACACATGGAGAGGACTATAAATTATTAAAGAAATTATCGCTATTAGAAGAACCACAAATATTGTACAGAGAAGATCAATTGGCGTTAATAAGAGATCAGATCAAAAATAATAGCAAGAAAGCATATGAGAGAAATGCAAATCAATACAATCTGAGATCGACAAATGTCTCCTATCGAATAGGTCCGGAAGTATTCAAGCGAAATTTCAGCCTCAGTAATTTTAGCCAAAATTACAACAAAAAGCTGGCTGCTCAGTTCTCCAAATGTCGAGTTACAAAAAAATTAGGAAATGCATTTTATTTGCTGGAAAATTTGCAAGGCAAAGAAATAGGGACATATCATGCTAAGGACATACGTAGCTGATTCCAGCTAATCTTCCTCCTAAGAGTCGTCAGAATTATCTGGTGGTGTAATGGTTGCATAGAGAAAGAAAAGTTTTGCATTTCATACAAAAAAATAAAATATCTTGATATACATAGATCTTATCTTTATGAGAAGTAAATACAAATAAAAAAACAAATACAAAACAAAGTTATTAAGAAAGAAAAAAATATATATAAATACATAGGATAATAATATAATAAATAATATAATTACTAATATAATAATTAAATAAAATAATTAGGGTAAATAGGCATGAAAGGGAAAATACTGAAAGAGAAAAAAATACTGACAGCCAAAATACACTAAACGAGCAATGGTAACTATCGGCAACAGTTGAGCGAAGACGCAAACCATCGATAAGCGCTAGGGTACAACAGTGGTGGGTAAAGTCGGCTGCGGCTAAGATCAAAGCGAGCTTCGTTCTGCTTCTTATATCCAGTTTCCTTTCTTTTTCTGGTCGAGCTGTTGAACGAAGTAGATGTTTTTGGAAATATCACTCCAAGTCTTGAGACTTCAGAATTTTCTCAACGTATGAGATCCAAGCTAAGACTCCAAATTTTTAAGCCATCCGCAGCTTAATTCAATTTTTTGAGGATCATTACAACAATAACAAATTTCACGAAGTCGCTGGTCAGTATATTTTTAGAAAATTTAAAAGTGGAAAAAAAATCTCAGATTTTCATAACCACAGTTGGTCATGTGACACAAATATCTTTTTTTCAATAGAATTACCTTTGGATTGACCTATATAATTGGAAAGAATCAATAAGAGAAATTCTCCCTGCGGGACTTCTTTCAAAACCCAGCATGGGAGACAGGAAATCTCCCCAGGAAGTTTTGGATGTTCCACTATAGTGTCGTGGCCAAAGTGGGCATCTTCATAAATTTTCGAGGCTACTACAGCAGGCGAAATCATTGGTTTTATTGCACCATTCCATGGCCAAAAGCAAAAGAAAATATTGGCTAAAGTGAAGTGACAAATTTCGCGTAAACTAAATGGGAAAAGTTAAAATTTTTTTTATTATTACAAATACGACAAAAAGTAAAAGCAGTGGGAATTTGCCCAAAAGCTTATTAAAAATTAATGAAATTAAATAAAAATTTTTTTATTTCATAGTCTTTATAAAAAGCTTAAATAAAAGTTCCTAAATCCCTAAAAGTGTCTGTGTGCTCAAAATTCTCAATTTGCCGCAGAAAATAATAAAAAAAAGGTGTCCATGCTAAACATGTACAAATCAAATAAATTCCAGAAAAGAGTGAAGTGAAGTAGAAAAGCAAATAGAATACACAAGTCAGAGAACAGTGATAAAACTAAAAAGAGAAAAGTGCAAATAACAAAACAAGCAAACACAAAATTGTAATTACACATTAACAACAACAACCAACGAGGAGGCCTCCGTCGTCGATTTTGCATTTGGTGAGTGTACAGAGCGAGAGAGCACGATTGTAAGAGTTGTGAGCGTGCGCAAGACCTATAAAATGAATTTGTGATAAGAGCAGTTTAAGTCTGCCTTAGATTAACTGCTCTTGCAATCTGCTCCTCTTTCGCTCTCATTATTGCCGATTCTCTTGCATTTCTGTTCTTTGATTTTTTTTTGTAAGTTTCAAAGTGTCGTGAGCTCGCTTATCTGCTTTTACAAAAGCAGCTGTTGCTGCGCAAGCGCAGCTTCTGTCATAAAGACAAACAAAACATATTTTTGCGTGAAGCCAGAAACAATTAAGAGCATAACGTAAATGTAAACTTTGCATCCCATAAAAATTATAGAAACATATGTTGAAAGAGAGCTACAAAAACAACCAAAACAATATGAAAATCTAAATGTTAAATTTATTATCAGTAACTGTTGCGAACCTGTTACAGACAAATGTAGATACATGTGTTGCTAAACATTTTTAAGGAAAAATTATTTTTGATAATGCGAGTAGCAAACTCAAATGAATTAACGTAATTATTTAGATTTTTTTTTCACAAACATAATTACCCATATAAAGCATGCAAATTTCTATATACAAATAATATTTTTGAAATACCTTTAACAAATTTTTTTTCAGCGGTGAATTGAGAATATTGAGCAAAACAATAAAAAATGTATAAAAAATTGTACTAAAAAAAAATAACTCAAACAAGGACCAAAAAAAAAAAACAGACAACAAAATTTTGTTTAATGGCTGGAAATTGTAAAGTTCTAAATTACATTTTATAGGAACCAAAAAAAAAAAAATTAAATACGGATAGCAAAATGAACTAACATTGATAAGCAGAACATTTGTTAAAATTTTTATTTTTTTTGGAACATGTCATTGAAATGAAATTAAAATGAATTATAATTGTGAAACGAAAGAAAAAAATGATTGAGTAGATTTATTATTATTTCCTGGGTCATGGGGTCATGAAGTGAAAAAGATGATATACGGGGGTGCCACAGAAATCGCTTTCGCTTGAATTTCTCTTCAATTTCATTTCTCTGTGCCACAGGTCAAATCGCAGAATAATTTTACGCGTATTAAACTAGCGCTAAGATCGCTGGCGTCCGATGCTGCCACCTAGTCCGATTCAGATCTTCGAAGTCAGGGTCAGCGATGCCACATTTTTTAGTCAGAATTCGAAGTAAGGTATTTAAAAAAAATATATGGAACCACTTCAGTTTTCATTAAATTAAGCATTACAAAAATAGGTCTTTTGAGGTAAATCAAGTTTTACCGAAAAAAAACCTTTAATTTATTGTGCAAATTGTGAAAACATTTTTTACGAAGAGCTGCCAGACTAATGGCAGACAATTGCAAGAGTTGTCGAGTAATTTTCATTTTTTCGCGCCAATTACTTTTAAATTTTTTTCACCTAAACAAAAGCAATGATTCCATAAATAAATTAAATTATTTTAATTAAATTACAAAAAAAAAATAAAAACCTATTGAACTGCAATTATAAACTTAAAAAAGTTGCTAAACAAACCATTGGGTAATTTAATCTGAGAAGGTGTCAGCCCTTAGCAGCCTAGTTCGAAAAGGTTGGTGAAATTGCTAAAAAGCATTAAATCATTCGAAGTTCTGTGGCACCTCGGAAATTTCCGTGCGGAATTGCTTTCTGCGGAATTCAATTTCGCTTGCGATTTCTGTGGCATCCCTGATAGTTTGCACAAGGGGGTCTGCCAACACATTTACTTGCAGATCATGGTCGGGTCGGGTGCAGAAGGTGTGTGTCGTATAACATCGTAGACCACACCACTTTCGTGAACCATCAATACTTGGATTTCTCCCTTTTTGTTTTTTCCCCTCGAGTTTCCGTGACACGAATTTTGTTTTATGCCTTTTAGCATCTAGTTGCCGTATGTTGTGACCGATTTTAGCCGATAATAATTAGGGCTTTTAGGGACTCTATAATAAAGATCGTTGTAGCGTGCAGTTGTGGCAGCAGCAAAAACCCCCCCATGCCGCAAAGAGCTAGTATATAATGGGTCCCGCTCCGCTGTTTGCACTCCTGCTAGGAAAAGTATGTCCGCACCAGGATACACGAAGAGAATCGCTTTAGTCAATCCACTGGATACTTTTCGCAAGCCATAATGAACTTCTTGGTCTTGCATATACGTTACAATAACGTCTGGCAACCTCCTTGTAAATTTTTCTTGGAGCTAGCTAGACGTTGCAAAGTCTTCTTCCATATAGCGATTTATAGCTTCAGCGGTAAACTTTTTCACCGGCTGGCCAAAAATAAAGGCGTCGCAATCGCTCGATCATTTTGTTTTTGCCACAGTGCGCAAAAACAGGATGTTCGTGCGAAACTTTTAATGCATCATTTACCAAAGATTGTGGCACCCAAAGTTTCCACTCCATGTCATCTGATATTCTCTCGTCAGATATATGTTCGGCTCTGCGGTAAACAAATTTATCCACAACTTTGAGATCGGGCATTCTTGATGAATTTAGCATTATTTTGTCGCGCAAAGTAGCATATTGCGCAGAATTAAATTCTTGTGAGTTGAGATCAACCACTGAATTGTTCAATGTCAAGGCTGAGAGGTCGTCTATATAAGTTCGAGATAGGGCGTCTGGAACGACGTTTTGCGTACCTTTCCTATGCTGTATGCTAAACTTAAAACCTTGAAGCTTTAGTGCCCATCGAGCCAATCGACAGCTTAAATCAGCTTGTGACATGAGCCACTTAAGAGAAGCATGATCCGTAATGATTGTAAATTCTTGGCCTTCGATGTAGGCTCGAAACTTTTTTACCACCAGGACAGCCGCTAAACATTCCTTCTCAGTCACAGTGTAGTTGCTTTGGCTCTGATTGAGCTTACGTGACATAAAAGCAATGGGAACCTCTTCTCCATTAGAGTCTGTCTGCATTAAAACTGCTACAATTCCCGTGTGACTAGCATCACAATGTAGCGAGAAAGGAATCGCAAAATTTGGGCTGTGTAAAACAGGGGCCATGCACATTTGGGATTTTAAATTCTCAAATGCCTTGTAAGCTTCATCGGTCCATATAAATTTTCGCTTTTGCTTTAAAGTGTCTGTTAAGGGAGAAGCTACGGCTGCATAATTACGAAAAAATTTGTGGTACCACCCTGACATCCCCAGAAATCTTCTCACTTGCTTTAACGAACAAGAAACAGGGAAGTTGACAACAGCGGAAATTTTTTCGGGGTCAGTACTTATAGTACCATGTCCAATCACATGACCTAGATAAGATACTTCTTTCCTACAAACTTGCTTTTCTCAACGTTAATGGTTTATTTAGCTCGTGATAACTGAGTTGCGACTGTTGATAATTCGTTTAGATGACGCTCAAAAGAATCTGATATTATAAGTAAATCATCTAAGTAAATAAAAACCTCGTTACGCAGATCGGCTGGAATTATTTTATCCATTAATCTGGACAAAGTGTGTCTAGAATTGGTCAATCCAAAGGGCATTACAGTGAATTCATAAAGTGGTCTGCCAGGTACTGTAAAAGCAGTTTAGTCACGGGAATCTGGGTCCAAAGGAATTTGCCAAAAGGCGTCTTTCAAATCTAAGCTGGTAATAAATTCAGCTTTGGGCAATCGGCTTAATATCCCGTCTGAAAAATCACAATAGTTTTTGTGATAAACGAAAAAATGTTGAGACGCGTTTAAATTTGAATTAATAATTTATTTGGCCAACTCGAGAACGAGACGAATGACGATAGTGACGATGCGATTGATTTCAATGTTATACGACAACTAACTTTAATACTTCATAATTCTCTCTCTATCCTATCTTAAGCTAGTGTGGCGAAACGGGGCGAATTCGACAAATGCAACGAAAAGAGAGCTTTATTGCGCTCCCGCTTCGCCCTAAATCTAACTTACACTAGACTTCATGAATTTACTTCTACATTTCAACTAACTTAACTAATAAAAATTTCAAAATTAAAAATAACGCGATCTGCGTCAACACCGCCCCCTTTGAACGGCTGGAAGGCTTCAACAATAACCAGGGAGTGGGGCCAGCTTGTGGATTGGCCTCTTGTATGTCCCTCCTTTGGCCGTCTTAATGTCGACGACCCTGACCATGCCGTCCTGCCCGACGTGTACCTCCTTGACTCTGCCCATGAGCCACTGCTGGGGAGGCATGTTGTCCTCTGCGACGACGACGAGATCTCCCACGACGAGATTCGGCTGCTGCTGGTGCCACTTGGCCCGGGTCTGCAATCCCAGCACGTATTCCCGGGACCAACGCTGCCAAAACATGCGCTTGAGAGACGAGACAAGTCGCCATCGCTTCAAGCAACTGAGGCCCTGCTGGTCCGGGGTCCCGACTGCTGGTGGAGCGATCAGCGACCCGCCTATCAACAGATGAGCTGGGGTGAGAGCCTCTCCATCGCTTGGGTCTTGGCTGAGAGGTCCCAGAGGTCGCGAGTTCATCACGGCCTCGACTCCTACCAGCACCGTCTGGAGCTCCTCTGCGCTTAGGAGCGCGCTGCCTACTACCCGTTGGAGTAGGTTCTTGGCAGTTTTGACACCTGCCTCCCATAGTCCTCCGAAGTGAGGTGCCCTTGGTGGTATGAACGCAAACGTGCATCCGCTTTTTGACGCGAATGCACGTATTGCGCTCTCCTCTGCCTCGATCTTCCGTCGCAGCTCCTCGAAGTGGCGACTCGCGCCGACGAAGTTCGTCGCATTGTCGCAATGGACGACTTGGGGAACGCCGCGGCGACCAACAAACCTTTGAAAAGCCAATAAAAAAGAATCAGTTGATAAATCAGATACTAGCTCTAAATGTACCGCCTTGGATGCAAAACACACAAAAAGGGCAATATACGATTTATATGGGGGCTTCCCACGAATCTTTAAGGACGTATCAATTGGTCCACAAAAATCAACGCCACATGTAGAAAATGGGCGGAGAGCACGAAGCCGATCTGCTGGCAAATTTCCCATAATTTGCGTCAGAAGCTTAGGTTTGCACTTAAAGCAGCGGATACATGATCGCACTGTCTGGCGACAGATCTCTTGAGCGTTAACTAGCCACAGACGCTCTCTAAGTTGGCTTACAAGTGCTCGAGGACCTGAGTGGAAGTTGGTCTGGTGAAGATGACGGACATAGCTCTGCACAAATTGCGAGCGCTTCGTCAACAGAAGTGGAAACTTAGCATCATACGAAATAGGAGCATTTACTAGTCGCCCCCCAACTCGCAACAACGAAAAGGCACACCAAGTTCCACGATACTCATGGATAAAGGGATTTAACCGCTGAAGACTCGGGCCTACACGCGCGCTCTTTCTAACCCTTTCGATATCATCTTTAAATTCTTGCTTTTGGATAATTTCGATTATTTTCTCAAATGCCTCTTTGAGCTCCAAAACAGAAGGTGTATTTTCAAATTGGCTCGTTTTGTCTTTGCATTTTTGAATGAACCGAAACGCATAAGCAAAGACTCTCAGCAGTTTTAGGTGTGACGAATATTCCTCGATGATCTCCAATAATCCTAAACTTGGTCTTGCAACTGTCAGTCCGACAGCCGATTTCCGAATTTCCATCTCAAGAACCTCTTTCGACAATGAAAAATGTGGGTTCACAGGCCACTCTTCTTCTGGATCCAGTAGGAACGCTGGACCAGTCATCCATATTGACTCCATCAACTCGTCAACGTCACAACCTCTAGATACAATATCTGCTGGGTTCTGCTTGGTTGGTACATGCCTCCACGTTGCATTCTCTGTCCACTCTTGAATTTCGGCCACTCTGTTTGAAACGAAAGTAGACAACGACGAGGGATGTGACCGAATCCAGTGGAGAGTTATTTCCGAGTCTGACCAGAACACAACGCGTTCGATCGGAGCCTTGATCCATGGCTTGACTCGATGACAGAGTTCTGCTAAAAGGTGAGCGGCACATAACTCAAGCCTAGGAAGCGTTTTGGTCTTGAGCGGCGCTACTTTTGATTTAGAGGTCAACAATGACACTTTAAAACCTTCTGCAGTCAAACAACGGACGTATACACATGCACCGTATGCTCTCATAGAAGCATCGGCAAAGGCATGAATCTGAATTGGTGACGTGGGCACAATGTGTACAAACCGTGGCACATTTATCTTCTGTATATCCAACAAGGTTTGTTTAAGAGCTTTCCACTCGGTTTCTATTCTCATTGGAATCGACTCATCCCAGTCCAGTTTCAGTAACCAAAGCTCTTGCAGTAAGATTTTTCCTTTTATTATAAGGGGACTAAGTAAACCGAGGGGGTCAAATAATTTCGACGTCACCGACAAAATATTTCGTTTCGTCGCTCTTACACTCATAAACGATTCGTCTATCTTGAATTTAAAGATGTCTTCATGAGGTAACCATAAAATTCCTAACGTTTTTGTTGAGTCTGTCGAGTCTGAGATCGTTATCGGTTTGACCGTGCTCTCGGATGCGGAAATCTCAAGGGAATTCGAAAACCATTTGGCTAATTCGAACCCTGCCTCTTGCAACACCTGAGACACTTCAGACTTAATTGTCTGTAGTTCCTCGACGCATGCAGCACCAGTCAACAAATCATCTACATAAAAATCAGACCGAATAACGTTTGCTGCTTTTGGGTGAGAGACTTGGGCAGTCTCACTCAACCTTTTTAAACACCGGATAGCAAGAAAGGGCGCTGGAGCAGTGCCATATGTCACGGTGTTTAATGTAAACATTCTCAGAGGCTCGGACGGATCTCTTCTCCAAACTATGAGCTGAAATTGTCTATCCGCTTCATTCACCATTACTTGGCGATACATCTTTTTAATATCCGCAGTTAGCGCATATTTATTTAGTCTAAAGCGGAGTAGAGTAGAATATAGCTCCTCCTGGATCGTGGGGCCGACCATCAGGATGTCATTCAACGCAATCTGAGTAGAAGTCTTGCATGACGCGTCAAATACTACACGTAACTTCGTCGAAGTACTTTGAGGTCGCAAAACGCACTGATGCGGAATGAAATAGTGAGGTGTGTCAGGAATTTTGTTTTCAACTTCTATCATATGTCCCAATGATATGTATTCTTCCATGAAGTCCATGTACATTCTCCTTAATTGGTCATCTCGGGACAGCCTTCTTTCGAGCGACAAGAACCGCCGTTTCGTAACTTCAAACGAGTTTCCCAAAATCTTAGGGTCGGACTTAAATGGTAGCCTAACTTCGAAACGTCCTGACGGTAAAATTTGCAAATTGTTGACAAAATGTTTCTCACACAATTGTTGTTCTGGCGACATAACCTTGATTGTCGAGGGAAGATTTTCCAGCGACCAAAATTTTTGCAGTGTGCTATCTATAGATGCTATCGAATCCTCTTTACAACTAAGATTGACCACTTTCTCTTGGCATCTTGATGAGTCCAACGTATATCGTCCAGAAACGATCCAACCAAGCAAAGTTTTCTGTAATATCGGACAATTTGGACCTTGTTTAATTTGGCCGACAGCTAATAATTCAAAGAATGTTTCAGCTCCTATCAACATGTCTACCTTTTGTGGCTTGTAAAAGTAGGGATCCGCTAATTGCAGGTTTTCCGGAATCTTCCAGCCGCTCACGCTTACTGTGTGGTCAGGCTGATAACTTGAAATTGACTTCAAAATCCAAAAATCTGCTGAAAACTCACTGCTATTAACTCGCGACTTCACCACCGCACAGTGTAAGATTTTGCCAATCTAGGGGTACTTAATTGAAAAAAAAAATTATTTTTAAGGTCAATGAGCTTTTAGAAATCGATTTAGAAATGTTCAAATGTTACGAAAACAAGCACAAAACGAAACATAAAATTTTTGTTCAGAAATTAACGGTTCTTAAACCGGTGCATTTGAAATGCATGCAAAATTGCATCGGACAATGTCCAGCAGTTGACAAAGTTTAGTCTTATCAATAAGATCGTTTGGTCACTGTGAGCAGTCAATTTTTATTTTTTCTATATTTATTGGAGTATAATTGATTTTTAGCAATATAAAGGTTCTTTATAAGTGACCTAGAAAATTTTTATTATTTGTTGGAAATAAGTGCCAAAATGTAAGTAAATTTTTCACAAAATTCTATTTTTGATGGAAAAAAACTAACTGTACTCTATCGTATTCAAATCATCCAGAACATACATCGTTTGAAGAAAATCATTCTGAATCAGGATCAGAAATAAAATTTTGCCCATATTTTGCCCAAAGGACTTCAATTTAGCAATGAGTGCAAAAACATGCGCATAGTTTTTCGAGGTTTGGTCAAGCACCACAAGAACCGTTAAGCTTAACTCACTTATAGAGCGCACAGCGATGATTTTTGGCAATGGTATTGATTATATAAAGTTAAAGTTGCACTTAACAAAAAAGTGTCATGAGTTTCAGTTGATGTGGAATGAATCTAGGAGAGTTAAATCCAGACTTATGACCAATAATGCAAGTTGGCTTCAGGGCACAATAAAAGACGTTGATTATAAGATTGATGTCCCGTATTCAACCTCAAACCGTCCAATTTTCATCTCATGATCAATCTAGTGATGAAAGTTGTGATTAAAATTCAGATTCTGACTAAATTTGCAAAAAAAATTTTCGTCTAATAAGCTTTGTCAATTTTAAGTTATTTTTTTTAATTTAAAAAAATAGTGAAAAATATAAAAATCGCTTTTTTCTTTTAATAAATTTATTATCTTTAAAACAGAACCATTTTTAAATTTTTTCGGCCAATGGTTTTTAAGTTACAAGGAAAAGCATGAACATATAACGAAAGTAGTCAATTTTAAAATAAATAAAAATTTTTTTTTCATTATTAATTTTAAAAAAATATTTTTTAGTGGGCTTAAGTAAAAACAAAAAATACTAACCTGACACTTTTTTGATAAATTTTTTTATTTTTTTTTTATAGTGATTTGTGTGTAAAAAAAATGAAAATTTTTTGGTTTTCCCGTATTTTACGCCCTTTAAAGTACCACGCCCACTTTCAATTTTAGTCCAAAAATTTTTTTGGGGATATTCGAACATTCACTCAAAATTTCAAGTCGATGGCTTTAAAATTACGACTGCTATTGAATTAAGTCCCCCTAGATTGGCAAAATCTTACACTGTGCACCGTATGTATCTTTTTCTTGACTTGAGAATTGGCTTCGCCAATTCCTAACAAGCTGATACATGCATCTTCCCTACGTATCTGCAATCGTTGTGCCAACTCTTCAGTCACAAAGTTCGTTTGTGAACCTGAGTCGAGCAGAGCTCGAGCTAAGATGTGCTCACCGCTTTTAGTTCGAACACTAACGACGGACGTAGCCAAAATCACCTTCTCTAAGGCCGTCACATGCATAGCATGTGTTGTGGAAGGATTATTTGAATTGGAAGCTTGTGGTGGTGGTGGTAACGCTAAACTGTCACCTACGGCTGCATATCTGTGGAGGAGCGTATGATGGGAACGGCTACAAACTCGACACTTTGCTGCCTTGCATCTTGCAACAGTATGACCCCTTTGAAGACAGTTTATACATAAGGGAGCCGACTTTGCGAAATCAAACCTCTGTGTCACTGACAATGAAGAGAACGCAGAACAATTCCCAATTGAATGTCCTTCTGAATTGCAGTAAACACATTTCTTTACTTGATTTGGGGCTTGAGCGATAGCACATGAAAACGAGGTACGATTGTGTTTAGTTTGACTTGGCTTCGCTTCTGGTGTCGGTTTAGCAGACTCTTCAGCGGACATATGCTGGTATCTGCGATTTAACACCGTCTCACAATCTTTCCACAAAGAGAGCTTGTCATATTCAAGCTGTTCTTCCCATTTTCTTTTGCTCGCTGGATCAACTTTGTTCATAACGAGATGAATTAGCATAGCATTCGAAATCTTTTTGTCGTCGCCAATCGACAACAATGATCCGTATATAGCTGACACTGTGTCGATTAGATTTCTTAATGCTGATGCTGAAGGAGATGAAATTTTCGGCAAACCAAACAACGCTGAAATATGATCCTTGAATATAAGGCAGTCGTTGTCATAAACATTTTTTAAGCTAGCCTTTGCTTTTTTGTAATTGTCTTCGGTGATTTGAAATGCTCTGACAGTCCCTAGAGCTTCACCTGAGAGACAAGAGATCAAGTGAGTAAACTTTTCTATTGTTGGAATCGAATCATCGTTATGAACCAAAGTATCGAAAAGGCTGATAAAGTTTTTATACTCCGAATATTTTCCACTAAACTTTGGCAACGACAATTTCGGAAGATGAGAGCGCGATTGTCCAGTAGCAGATGCAGATACTACCGTCGCATTATGACTACTATCCGCTTTGAGGGCATTAATTAACGATAAAAGTCCAGACTTCGTCAAAATGCATAGTTCTTCTAATTCTCCATCATCATCATCTTCGACATCAAGTTCATCAATTTTTGACTGTAGATGATTTGCCTTTTCTATATGTTTATTTAGGGATTCTAATCTGCACTCCAGTTCTGTTAATTGAAGCGCCACGCTTCCTATATCCAGTTGATGTTTAATTCTCTGAATGTTTTTTGTTGGACCCTTGAGCTTTGTTTTTAAATCCTCGAGAGTCGCCATTATTTTCTTTTTATCTTCAGTTCCCATATTTAGCAAAAATAAAATATTTTATTTAAAAAAAATTAAATTAAAAAAAAGATAATTTTTTCCTCTTCTGGAAACTGATATGCTCAACTACGTGTAGGGGAGCTAGTATGAGTATATTTATAGCTCACACTAAATCAATACAGTATTTGTACTGCAAAAAACAATAAGTGGCAAACGATTTCAAAAAACAAATATGCCTCACCAATTGTAGGGGAGCGCGCGTCACTTCGTAAACAGCTGCACAGGCGCGCGCCAATTTCTAAGCGTTAGCAACAGCAAGGTGCCGTTGACCGAAAGCGAGAACGAAAAGAGATTCACCGACTGCAGTTGCTAGCGCATATACATATATGTATGTATGTATGTGAGCCGTTGAGCGAAAGCGAAAACGAAAACGAAGAGATGCACAAACTGCAGTAGCTTGCGCATATATATGTTTGTATGTATGTGTTGCGAGAGGGGAAAGGGCGACAGAATAGCGAATTTCTAACAAACAGTTTTGCATCCAAGCTGGTATTAATATATTATTAAATGTTAGCCAATAGCCATGCAATTTGTTAGTAATTATGCCAAGCTCTACTATTTGTATTACGGTGCCAAGAATTGAAAGGGTCGTGCTCAACTGACAGCACCGAATCAAAGATAAATTAACTTGTTATTCTTTGACCTTTCAATTTTTAGCACAATACCTGTGGGATGTGGTTTGGGCTCATAAGTCCAGCAGCCACTTTCCTTTTGCAGTTTAAGCAATCACAAGGCTTCTGCTGGCGGTTTGACATTACCCGACCGGCGCGATTGGTTATGTTGTTGTTGAAGTTTTGTTTAGTAAACCGTCGCGGGCCAATTGCTTTTAACTTGTTTGTTAGTGTTATTGTTTTGTTTTATTTATAAAAAATGATTTTAATTTAACCACTTTTATATGTGTGTGTTTGAAAAACTGTATGTCACTTATCACTGTCTGTTTGCACCAAAGTTCACTATTAAAAAAAAATTTAAACTTGTCCCTGCTCGGGCGCCATGAAAAATCACAATAGTTTTTGTGATAAACGAAAAAATGTTGAGACGCGTTTAAATTTGAATTAATAATTTATTTGGCCAACTCGAGAACGAGACGAATGACGATAGTGACGATGCGATTGATTTCAATGTTATACGACAACTAACTTTAATACTTCATAATTCTCTCTCTATCCTATCTTAAGCTAGTGTGGCGAAACGGGGCGAATTCGACAAATGCAACGAAAAGAGAGCTTTATTGCGCTCCCGCTTCGCCCTAAATCTAACTTACACTAGACTTCATGAATTTACTTCTACATTTCAACTAACTTAACTAATAAAAATTTCAAAATTAAAAATAACGCGATCTGCGTCAACACCGTCTATGATTGGCATTGGATATGCATCCTTTACGGTCACTTCATTGACCTTTCTGCTGTCCAAACATAAACGTACTTTCCCGGGCTTGCAAACTAAAATGACAGGAGATGACCAAGCACTGTTTGACTCCTGTATGACTCCTAATTCCAACATCCTGTCTAGCTCTGTAGCTGGAGAGACTGGATAGTGCCGCTGTTTTATGGGCTTTGCACCAGCGACATCTATAGCATGTGTAATCAGCTGAGATCTTCCTAGTCCTACTTTAGCAAAGGATGGAAACAAATTAATTATTTTTGCTAACATTTTCTCTTGGCAGTCGGAAAGATTTCTCTTTGAAGAATCATCTAGAGAGGATACGTAAAATTGAGAGGTCATTAAATGGATAGGAAGCAACTCGAAAACGGTCCAAAAATCTATGCCGAAATACATATTTTCTGAAAGTCCTGGAACAATGTATAAATTTAATTTATGCATCTCGCCTCTAACGTCACATTCGTATTGATTCGGCCTATTATTCGCTGCTTCTGGCCATCAGCAGTTTTAACCGATGAAGTTAATGGCTTATAGCAATGACTAGATTGGCATACTTCAGTAGCAAAATCACCACTTATGCAACTAATCGAAGCACCAGTATCCATAAGACCACTGATAGTTTTATCGAAGATTTTGACTTCAGCAAAAGGACGTAGATCGTGTTTCTTCCCAATTACTGATGTAACAACTAATTTCTTTTCTGCTTTTCGTTGTGTAAAATAGTCAACTCTACGTTGACGTGAGCGAGATATAGACAAATCAGGGAGTTTTTCGGGAAAGTCCGGGAGATTTGAGTTACTGAGCGAAACTTGAGGCAGCAACTCATCCGATTGGTCTAATCGGTGTTGGTCGCTATAGAAGCGAATTGTTTGCGTGCACTTTTCACTGGTGCACGCGACAACTGGTTTTTTATTGTGCTCCCATTACATTTGCGACAGTTCGGCCGATAGGTATCGGCTTTGCCACATCCGTAGCAAAATACACGCCGAGTATCTAAACAGTCTTGAAATCTACGGCCTTTACCTCCACAATTCCAACAGCTAAGTTCTATCGCCGATAACTCGTTACCTTCAGCATCGGATTCATCAGATCCTAGTACCTGAAGTTGACTATCAACAGCATTGACCTGTCTACGAGTTCCCTGACGCGAGGATCCAGGCTGCGACTTAGAAACGGATTGCAAAAATAATTCACGTTTTCTCACTAGATATCGCAACTCGGAAATGGATTTTGTCTTTTCATAAAGAATGTCCTGTTGAATTTCTGGCAACAAATTGGCCCGAAGAGTTTCTAGCAAAGAGATTTCTGATAAAGGTTGCGAAAGCCTATCAGCTATCGCGGCTATGACATTTATTTATTTATTTATTATTTAGTGTCAACTAAGTACAGTTGACCAAAATTAATGTAAGAAATTCAATAAAGAAAAGTAAAGTTAAAAGTAAGTAATATAAAATTAATTTAAATTAAATTTAAACTGAAATGATAAAAAATATGAAGTTAAAAATTACAAAAAATTAAAAAATTAGAAATTAAAAATCTGGGGGTATTCAAGAATGTTTAAAATGATCCAACATTTGTTGCAACGATAGGGGAAAACCCAGAAAAACCCAATCAGATCAAAAAGTATTAGTAGGAAAAATTAGTAATAATACAAGTATTAGAGATTAGTAAGGTCAGTGATTTCTAGAAAGGAAGAGGAGAAGGGAAGATTTCAGGGAGGGAAGAGAGAGTTCTGTGGAGAAAACTTGATGAAGATTGTTGTATTCAGCGCACAAAACACGAAACGAGCTGTGCAAAGCGTAATCGTTAAAGTGCAGTGGAGTACTGTCAATCATATATACCGCTAAAAAAGGTCTAGTGCGGCTAAAAGTCATAAACATACACTTTGAGAAATTGAGATGCAACTGATTGGCCGAGCACCAATGTTGCATAGCATTTAAATCATCTTGCAGACAATTATAAAGAAGAGGATCTGTGTATGAGAAGACAAGCTTAACATCATCCGCATACATTAGAATTGAAGAATGGGACAGGGTGTTGGGTAAATCGTTAATGAAAAGGGTAAAAAGTAAAGGTCCTAGGTGACATCCTTGAGGTACACCAGAAGTAACGTAAAACGAGTTTCAAATGGATGACCTAAGAATCACTTTTTGAGTCCTACCTTTTAAGTATGTAGAAATCCAACCTAAAAAGGCAGGTGGGAAGCCTATACGATCAAGTTTAGTTAGTAAGAGGTCATGGTTCACAGAGTCAAAGGCTTTACTGAAGTCAGTATAAATGACATCAGTTTGCTTTTTCTCTGAAAAAGCGTCATTAACCAAGGAGGTAAATTCTAGCAAGTTTGTCGTTGTGGACCGTCCCTTTACAAAGCCATGTTGTGAAGGGGAAATAATAGACTTACAGAGATGCTGCAAAGACGAAACAAGGATTTTTTCTAACAATTTAGGGATGACTGATAGCTTTGCAATGCCTCTGTAATTCGAAACATCAGACTTACCACCTTTTTTGTGGAGGGGAATGATATAAGACTCTTTCCAAAGATATGGAAAGGTTGAAGAGTCAAGGGATAGATTAAAAAGCTTAAGTAACGGTGCAGCTAAAGAAGAACAGCATTCCTTAAGGACACAACTAGGAATGTTGTCAGGCCCAGGAGAGAAGGAAGATTTTAATGAATTAATAGAAGAGACTACGGTGTTATAAGAAATATAGGGAGCAAACATAGAGTTAGATGGAAGTATAGTGTAAGGATAAGAAGAGTTGGAAGGGGAGATAGGAGTATAGGTTGATTGGAAGAAGTTAGCAAATAGTTCAGCGGCTGCAGAATCAGTATTGGCTTTATCTAACCCAAGAAAGAAAGAGGAAGGTAAACTATTAGATTTACGTTTCAAGTTAACAAATTCATAGAAACGTTTGGGGTCGAGTTTAAACTGCCTTTTGCATCGATCAAGATAGTTCTCGTAGCGAACTGAGTTTAAAAGGGCAAAGTTCGATCTGGCTACTGTGTATTTAGACCAGTCGAAACAGGAACCTGACTTCTTAAATTTTTTGAAATATTTAGACTTAATATTCTTCAAATAAGAAAGTCTAGGTGTGAACCAAGGGGGCTTTGTTGAACCAGACGTAGGGATAAAATTGGGAACACACACATCTAATAGTGCGTTCAGGGTCATATAAAAAGTATTAAGGGCAAAATTAATCTCAGTTGACTTTTCAATAAATGACCAGTCGGTTGCAAGAATAAGTTCATTAAGCAATGAATAATTTCCTTTGCGAAAACAAAGACGTGGTGATTGCTGAGACAGGGGAAGGCTAATTGGCTTTGAGATTGAAATTGAAATATGTATGGTGGGATGATGCAAGTCTTCAGGCACTGATAGTGGAAATGACCTAGAGACGGCAGAGTTTTCGAAATCGTTTACAAATACCAGATCTAAGATTCTATTTAAATTATTTTTGATTGAATTCATTTGAAACAATGGCCGTGTTCACCAGAACAAATCGACAACAGAAAATCGATGAAATTTGCATGATTATTCTGGTGAAATGCAGTGATTAGCAATCATGATTTCAAATTTTGTGATGTATGATGACTGAAAATTCATCACCAAAATAGTACGCTGAAATTCTGTGATGTGATGCTTTGTTATCGAACAAACAAAATACATGATTACTGATTGATTAGTTCTGGTGAACACGGCCAATGAATAATCAAATAAGCAGTCTAAGAAATCATGATGATTTGAAGGAAGAAGATAGTTTGTGCTACTGAAAAGGGACCAAGTAATGTTAGGTAAATTAAAATCACATAGCACAACAAATAGATCACTATCCCTAACTAGGAGAGAAACTTCATTAATGCAAGAAATATGCTGCAAGTAAACTTTAATATGAGAAGTCGGGGGTATATAAGAGCACATAATAAAAATGGATCTGTTTGGAAATGTCACTTTAACGGCAACAATTTCAACATCAGTAGGCATAGTAAATGAGATACGTTCAGACCGAAATGACGATTTAATGGCGATTAATACACCACCACCTCGACGGATCGGTCGATCATATCTATGCAGAGAATAGTGATTCGACATTATTTCATCAGATACAGATGGCGTTAGCCATGTCTCCGATGATGCAATAATGTCAGATTCAAAGGAAAAAATAATCAAAAAAAGATTTTTGAGTTTAGACAGAAGGCCTCTAACATTCTGGTATTGTATTAGGACAAAGTCGGGACAGGGAGCTAGTTTTTTGGGACGTTACTAGTAGGAGCTGGGGACACAGAATTACCAGCTGGAAGTGTGACCGGATCTGATCTTCTAAATTAGATGTACCTGGAGAGGGCGACAGTGACAACGTCGGCGTAGCGTCAAGGTATTGACGAGATACCAACGGAGTCGAAGGGGAATGGGGAAGTGCAATATTAGGAGGAACGGCTAATAATTGTGGCTCTAAACGGGATTTGGGAGGAGAACTAAATTTAAATTGACTGAGCAACTCAACGCTATAGTCAAAGTCGCTCGAAAGTAACTTAGTCATCTTATTAAGTTTTAGGAATTGATTTCTCACAGAACTATACATTCGAATGTATTCGTGAGAAGTCAATTTGCTTGTCGATGCATACCGGGCAAGACCAGTTCAAAGCACCACATTCCTTTTTAGATGTGGCGCTGACCTTGTCACAGTCTCGACCCGAAAGACCCGCAAATTTTGCATGCATGATGTTATCACACAGCCAGCAGTAAACAAACTGCGGCTGCGCAGCATCATCAGCACGCTTGATGGTGCAGTTCTTCTTACAGAACGACATTACCTACTGGGGTCACTAAAACTGCAGGCAAAAACAAAAGCGCACGAAAATAGAGCGGGAGGCACTCGAAAGCATAGCTTATGTGAGCGAGGTGCAAAGCAAGAGCAAAACACAAACAAACGCAATCACAAGCAAATGCAAAAACGGAAAAGGCAAAACAATGCTTAGCAAATGCAAAATTAAAATTGATATTTGCTAAAGTTCACAATGCACAATCGATTACGACTTACTCAGATTTAATGTACTGCATAAAAGCACAGGTGTAGGTTGAAAATTTATAATTTTTTATTGCAGATAAAGGCACAAAAATAAGTTAAATAGCAAGAGCACAAGAAAGCACGTCTGATACACTCAGCTGAGAACTCTCTGATAATAATCATCAAAAGTTTCATTTGACCTTTGCTTTCGCTGCTCAATTTCCAAACAGATGTCATGATCTGAACGGTCATCTTTAAATTGGCCACGCAATGCAATACACAAATTTGTCTTATCTAAATGAGGTACGCTCTTATGGTAGCGCCAATACCACTCGCTGGCATTGCTCTCAAAAAGATTTCCGGCATATCTAGCAGTCAAATCAGAATTGCCATCTAAAGTTTGGTTAGTTAAAGCCTCTACTCGATATATAAAATCCTCGACAGACATACTAGATGATTTCCCTGTAAAACGTAATTTCCAGTTTGTCCTAATCTGGCTGATACGATCGGGTCTTATATCTGAAGATCTTGGACTATGATTTGAACTAGTTCGACTATTTAGCACGGAAGGCGGTGATCTATTAAACAATTGCTGCATTTGTTGTTCAACAGCTGGCAGAGTTTGCATTTTTACAGTTGATCTCTGTGGAGTGGTGTGCAGGGAAAGGCTTTGGAATCCCGCGGCAATAGCTTGGGTCAATTGAGCAGCATGTTGCGACATAGCAGCTAATACTGCTTCTGCAATAGCTGCTGATAGACGTTGATTGTTATCAGGACTTTCTGACGCCTGAGTATTCTGCTGTCCGGCAGCAGAATTTGAGTGAAGATTTGGATTAGGCATGTTAGGCTCAATATTTTTACTAGTTCGGCTTTGTGACCTAGTTTGGTGTTGCTTCTGACAGGTCGGTTCTCTGGGATTTGACGAACGCCCTACTGCTGATGCAGTAGCTTGACTCGACGAGCCTGAAGGCTGATCTAAAGCCAATTTTGGCAAGTTTGTTGCAGGCGTCGAAACTGGATTAAGCGATTGTCTGCACACTGGGCAATTTTTCCTGTTTCCTACTTCTGTTTTAAAACAATCTTTATGAAACGTATGGTCACAAATAGTCCTCAAAAGCTGAGCTTGATTAGCGATAACCTGGGCACAAATATAACAGTGTTCAGTATTATTCTAGACAAATCTTCTGTACTACGGGCTACATTCATATTATAAAAATTTAATAACTAAATTAAAATTTGATAAAAAAAAAAAATTGAATAAAAGAGAAAAAAAAAATTTTAATAAAAATTCATAATTAATTATGGAGTCCTGCTATCGATTATTTTAGTTGGTGTAGTCTGACATCTTGATTTTCACATAACAATTAACCGACAAAAATAGAAAAGAATGTTTTGATAGCTCTTCTTAATCATGCTGAGCGGTAGATAGTAGTTATTATTCCACAATATCTTTTTCCTGCGACAACTTAATCAAGCTGCTCTCATCGAGGTAGTTACTGATTTATAAAAGCTGATGACGTAGATAACCAAAATCAAAACAACAACAAATGTCAGCATGAAATCATCATTCATATAAATCTAACATTTATAGAGCATCACAGCTTCCAGCAAAAATAAAAAAAATATTAAAATTGATGCCTATATACTCTTTTCATATGATCCTTAAATCAGCAACTAAGAAAACTAACTTCATAGAACAGCTGAAGGGTGAAACTGTTCCACTAAGACTGTTGACGGAATGGCCGTAGCTCAGTTTCTCCACGTTAAACCATTTCTCACGCTCAACTATCTCAGCTTCGCTGCCTCACAAGGATCAAATGACTTTTGTTATAGTTGACAGCGGAGCTAAAGCTATTTGAAGCTATAGCTAATCCAGCGAGTCTTACATAAGCACACAAGTTATTAATTAATTCTAAGCCTGGGTAGAAAAGAGTATCTTTTCTAAATCAACAGTGCTTTAATAATAACTTGGGAAAGGGAACAGACTAAAAACAACCAGAATGATATAAAAGAAAACAGTCAGATGTTATCGACTTGGAAAGATATTTTATTTGAAGGGCCTTTTGCTGATTGGCCAACTGACTAAGTTGGGTTCTGAATAAAATTATTAAAAATGACAAAAATTATTAACCAAAATTAACAATCATTATTAAAATTAACAATTCCATTCAGCAACAAAAAGAGGCCACTGAGTTTGGCGCCAAATAAAATTATTATTAGTAATAATACTGTAACATGTAACGAAAAGACGTTATATGCCTTACTCCGAGCTGATGTGGGTGTAGCTGCTAAGCACAGCACGCGCTTGATCCGGCTCATGCGTTGTCGGCAATATGGGGTGGGTTTAGAAAAGACTGCAGTGCTACCTGCTCAAAGACTATAATAATTAATATTAAAAATTCGCGTGCTTGATTCTGGCTGTAAGGGACAGGTGAGAAGACGGGATACAGGACAGAGAAAAGGCAAAACAAATAAAAAACTAAACTTGCTGCAAGGTGTAAATTAGCAGAAGATGCCTCGTGGCTAGTTGTAATTGCTGTGCCGATGTTGTTGCAACAGCTGATGTCCACCCTACCATGATCACCTATAGCCGCAGGTCAGCCTCTGTCCGGTGATCCCTTGTTTTTCCACAAACGCCTAACCAAACATATTAAAAAGATGCAAGACTCGCATAAATGAACGCACTAACTCATGATCAAATACATTTTCACAATCAATTTACTTATAATTTCCATAGTTCGTTACAACAGGGTACATTGGTAAATATCAGCAAACTTCAACAAAAATAAAATCACTCCTTGAACAAAAAAAAATTAAAAAAGGAAATTTTCTTTCAATTTGGTTGTTTTTGTTATTATTCAGAATAAAAATCTGTTGGCAATAAATGCTTTTGCTGATTAGCACAGATCGACTTCATCATTTGTAACACAACACAAAAAAAACTAAACACGAGCCTATAACTTCGCAAAGTGATTCGGCCTTTTCGAGGGTATTTATGGGTCGATCAAGAAAGATAAATGAACAAAAAAAAAAATTCTAGCTAGCGACATTAACCTTAACCTTTATATAACATTGGCTAAAACTCTAAGTCGTACATGCGAGGGACTAATATACTAACAATTGTATAATTAAAGATAATAAAAGGAGAAAATAGTTAAAGTATAAAAATATTAGGTGATATATAAATGATTAAAAATAACAATATTCGCTTTTAAAAATAAATTATCAATATAAAAATGTTCATACAAAATTAAAAAGCATGCTAGGGATAATTATTATTAACCAATTCCAATTTAAAGAGCCACGCAAGTTATAATTAAGCAAAACAAAAAATTAAAATTTCAATTTTTCTCGGGGTGCTGGATCAATAAGTTTCTTTTTCTATTATTTTTGTTTGAATTTCAAGAATTATTATTTTACGTTACTCATTTATTTATTTTACGTTAAGTTCACATGCAAAAATGCAAGCAGAAATGATCAAATTAAATTTTTCACGCAGGTGTACATGTTATTTACGCCATGACTGTACATGCATTAAAGGCACACCGAACATATGTTCGACACTTACACATGCAAAGCTGACACCGCATTTACGCGTGCTCAATATTTGAGATCCCCGACCTTCTAAAGCGTTGGCTAATAGCGTTTTCTCGTACTTGCATAGCAAAAAGGCAAAGAATAAAACGATAATATAAGAGATCATCACTTACGGCATACATATTCCCGTGCTGAAAGATCTTTCGTTGTGTGCGCCGTCCACTGCAAAAAGGTATAAGAGAGAAAAAGCTCTCGCGAGCTTTTGAGCACATTGAACAAGAAAAAAAATTAAGAACAATAATTATGCACTTTTCTATTTTTCAGCACCTTTGTATGATTGTTTTTCAGCATTCTTATTTTTTCTTTCAGCCATTATCTAATTAAAAAACAAGTGGAAAAGGCTATAGTCGAGCTCCCGACTATAGGATACCCGTTACTTACATAAACAAATTAAAATTTTTTTATTGCATGCTTTTAGGCATTTTAATTGCTTAAAAGCTTTAATCAGCCAGTACCACCTTTCTGTTTGTCCGATCTTTTTGGGATTTAGTAGGATGATAGGTAATAACAGTAGCTAACGTTCACCGTTTAAAAAAACATAATATCTTGAAAACTGTGCGTGTGGTGGATTTTCGCGATTTACGGAGGCGGAAAGGGGCGTGACAAAATTTTGAAACAAACTTGACCTGCGTGGGGCTTATAGAAATCTGTATGCCAAATTAGGTTGCTCTAGCTCTTATAGTCTCTGAGATCTAGGCGCTCACACAGACGGACAGACGGACGGACGGACGGACGGACGGACAGACGGACATGGCTATATCGACTCGGCTGTTGATCCTGATCAAGAATATATATACTTTGTAGGGTCGGAGATGCTTCCTTCTCCCTGTTACATACATTGCAACGAATACAATATCCCCTTTTACTTATTTTTAATAAGTAAAGGGTATAATAAACACTAAATAAAATACGAGTATATAATTAACTGTTCAACAATTACATATCAAATAAAAAATATATTTTATTTTAAATTTTTTTATTCGTGTACTTTATTTGTGAAAGTCAACTTAAAACTAATTTCAAGATTTGTGATCTCGGCACAGCAAACCTTCAAAGCTCTGCTGGCTGTCTGTTTACATTTATTTACTTATTGGAATTTGTTTACTTATTGGATTCTTGTAGTTTACATTTGGGTTTTAAAAGTTTACATTTGAGTTCTACATAACTTTGGGTGTGTCTTTGATAAGCTTTGAAAAGTGATGTGTCTTCGATAAGCTTTTGGAAAGTGAAGCTTTGCAAAAGATCATTTGTGTTTATGATAGATTTGTTATATTCTTATGGCAGATATGTCACTCCCCCACCCCTTAGATTTAAGCTTGTCCTCAAGCGTTTATGTTTGGATATAATTGTGGTGTTGGGGTTTCAATGGTGATTACTTCTGCAACTGTTTCTAAATTAGTTTCTTTTTCTATTTCTTTGTCAATTGTTTGGCTTATTTTGGTTGTCTTTGGTGTTAAGTATTTAATTATAATGTTGTTTGGTGTTGTTTTGAATCTCTTGTAGATATAAAATCTTATAAAAAAACCTCTTTACGAGGTAAAAGTCTAGTGCCGAAAACATTTTCATGCCCCAAAATTTCTGATATCCAATTTTGTGACGAAAAATATTAAATTTTACACATGAATTATTAAAAAATAAAATTTTTGTCACTGGCACTTCTCAAAAAAGTACTATTTATTAGGTATGAAAAATTTAGCGCAATGTGCCCAGTGACAAAAATTTTATTTTTTAATAATTCATGTGTAAAATTTAATATTTTTCGTCACAAAATTGGATATCAGAAATTTTGGGGCATGAAAATGTTTTCGGCACTAGACTTTTACCTCGTAAAGAGGTTTTTTTATAAGATATCAGAAATTTTTTAATAAGACATCGGAAATTTTGACAATTGCAATATTTTTTTAAACAATTCAATAATTATATAATTAAGAGAATTAAAAACACATTCAATCAGAGCCGTTTCAATATTATATATATTTATAAATATATTTCGATCTTGCTGTAATTGGAATTACAAAATGTTTCATCTGCCGCAAAAAGAATTCACCACTTGCAAGCAGTATCTTTAAACATGCACTGCAAGCAGTGCAAGTAGTGTAAATGCAGTAATATACATGCAGTAGTGTTAAGGTAAAAGGTATATTCAATTAACAAGTAATATCTTGCCCAAACGAATTTTGAGAGATAGGTGTTATATGTCAAAAGACGCGGAATTGAATTGACTACAACATACTACATATTTAAAAGTGATTTCATTTGTAGATTTTTCTTAAATGGAAAAATAAAAATTATTTCACCTGTAGCTGTTTACCTTTTTTCTTAAAAAAAAAACTTTGAAGGTATGCCTAAAAGCCCTTCAAAATACCTTTTAATCGATATATAGATCATATCTGTAGCTTCTATAGTATGGATGCTATGAGGGTTTTAACTTTAGCGGTTTTTAGCGATTTCCCGCTAAATTAGCTATTTTTCGAAAAAGTCGTAGAACAAACGTTTCTATATTTTTGAGCGGGAACAAGTCCTCATTCAAACATTTTAGCTAAATCATCGCTTTGATACTAACAAACAAACAAACAAACAAACAAACAGACATACTGACTTTTCATCTCATTTTCGAAAGGCGACTAAAAATTTCAAAATTAATTATTTTTTGAACCAGTAATCGGATTTCGATGATCGAGGTGTCGTTCGACGCGTATTTTTGATTAGAATAGTAAAAAATTAAAAAAAAATCAAAAAGGCCCCAACGGCCCCATTTGCCCCAATCATTTAAATTTTTTCCCTCCCACTTACACCTGTTTATCTCACGAACCAGGTGAGTTTCCAAAAGTCTTAGTATGCACATTTGTAAGTTAAATTGATACCTTTCGATCGGTATATAACTCGACCCGATCGGACGGTCATAGCAAATTTTCCATTCTTCCTGTGTATATATGCTAGTCGCTTTCGCACCCTTCGTGCTGCTTTCGTCACTAGCGCGGACTGCCGTCCGCAGTGATATGCAACTTATGGCTAATGTGAATAAAATGATGATTAAAAGATTTTTATAAATTGTGTTGTTCTTATTACTAAACAAAATCATTTCCTTAATTTCTATGTGAGACATTGGCTCAATTTTAGTTACATTGTGTTCGGTGAATATTAGATTTGTGTATTGTTGAAGATTATTATACCCTGTGCCCATTGAAAATGGTCAAAAAGGGTATATTAGATTTGTGTGATGTATGTAACAGGCAGAAGGAAGCATTTCCGACCCTATAAAGTATATATATTCTTGATCAGCATCAACAGCCGAGTCGATTGAGCCATGTCCGTCTGTCTGTCCGTCCGTCTGTCCGTCCGTCTGTCCGTCTGTTTGAACGCGTCGATCTCAGAAACTATAATAGCTAGAGACTTCAAATTTGGCATGTAGGTTGCTGGATACCGGACGCAGGTCAAGTTTGTTTTTAAATTTGGATCGGACCACTATATCATATAGCTGCCATAGGAACGATCAGTCGAAAATCAAGTCTCGGTATGAAAAACTTTTTTGTTGTTTGAGATATGTGAACCAAACTGACCGAATATGCATATGGGATGGTCGCATACATCCTGACCAAATTTGATTGAAATCGGACCACTATATCATATAGCTGCCATATCAACCATCAGTCGAAAATCAAGTCTTAGTATGAAAAACTTGTTTGTTGTTTGATCCTTCTAAATCAAACTCACAGAATATGCAAACGCGATGGTCCCTTATAACCTGACCAAAATTGGTTGAAATCGGATCACTATATCATATAGCTGCCATAGGAACGATCAGTCGAAAATCAAGTCTTAGTATGAACAACTTTTTTGTTGTTTGAGATAACTGAACCAAACTGACAGAATATGCATATGAGATGGTCCCTTATAACCTGACCGAAATTGGTTGAAATCGGATCACTATATCATATAGCTGCCATAGGAACGATCAGTCGAAAATCAAGTCTTAGTATGAACAACTTTTTTGTTGTTTGAGATAACTGAACCAAACTGACAGAATATGCATATGAGATGGTCCCAACCAATATTCTATATTATGGATACTGGCACAGGGTATCCTCCAGTCGAGCAAACTCGACTGTAGCCGCGCCCACTCGTTTGATATTGAAACTTGTTTAAGCTCTGCAGTACAATTAAATACTTTAATTATTTTATTATTTTCAATGTAAATTTCTTGGCTATTACAGTTTTGATCAAGTTTTTCGCGTGTCAGATTCCATGTAATTAGTATGTTTGGTTTGATATATTGAATGTAATATTCCTTACGATATTTTTGGAAAGTGCAAGTTGGTGTCTCATGTTTTATAATATTGACAATACAATGGTCTTTAATAATATTTTTTGTAAGAGTGTTTATAACATAATTATTGTGTAAATAAAATTTGCCTGCAGTATTTTCACTGATAATTTGTCCATTATTGTCAGGGTATGGTGTGATTAAAAAAGTTGATTTTTCAATTGTGTTAGTGGGAATATGAGACATTAAGAATATTTCATTAGTGGCTGTGTTATACCAGGCAGAGGTTTTTGTGTCCATGAGATTTTTATAATGAATGTTGCCAAGTTGGTCATGTTTAAGTAACTTAGGGTTGAAAATTCCCAGTCGTGTGAGTTGCGAACCCATTTCGATGTCTTCGATATATTCAGTGAAATGTTCAATGTTAAATATTAAAAGGTTAATTTTTTGTTCTGTTCTTATAGCGTTAGTTTGGTTATTGATCATTTTTATGCCGTCATTGAGACTGTCAATGATATGATTTAGATTGCTGACTTGTATGGTATTTTGTGCTAGTGTATTAATTTGTTGTTCAATTTGTTGTCTGTCGTCTTCGTCTAAAGTGCCAAAAAGATATTTGTGTGTTGAACCTACAAAATTGAATAGTCCTCGTTTGTTTCGTTTGGTCAATCGAATGCCGTTCATTTCTCTGTTTAGTTTTTGGATTAAATAATTTATTTGTGGGACATTTTTGAATTGTGAACTTTCTTTTAACAGATTATTAAATGTTTCCTCGATTTGTGTAATATTAATTGTGAGACAGTGGTTTATAAATGTTATGGGGATCTGTGTTGTTCCTGATTCGAACAAAATAAATCCTTGGTTATTTTCGATTGGGTTAATTTCTATCATTCCTGCTGTTGTCAATGTGGTCATAGTTGTCATCATGATTATTGTGAGTCCGATGAGTGGGAAGTATCTGTTGCCTGTAAATATTTACTGTCATTAGTTTTCTTTTTCTTTTTGAATTTACCTCTGTAGTGAACAATATTCTGCCCTCTATTATTTTCATTATAGTGTTTGTCATCTAATTGTTCTATTCTGCCAGTTTTTCGAAAAGGAATTTTAGATTTTGAACGTGTCAACGGTGCTTGTCTGAATTCTGTATCAATCTCATAATCTTGTCGTTTTTCGTTCAATTTGTTTATTTTATTTTCCTTTATTAATTGGGTGTTGTAAAAGGGTGTGCCTGCGTAAAGTAATATGTAAACTGGTGTCCGTCCAGTTGTGTTATGTTTTGTCTTATGGTTGTAAGTGTATAAAATCGTTTCCATTCTAGTCTCTTTGTTTTCCCGATTATTATCTGTATTAATGATTCGGATTTTTTTATTAATAGTTTTATGGAGACGTTCTACGTCCGCTATTCCTGTTTTACTTGTGGTGATATCAAGTTTTATTTCTTCTGTGTTCAGCCATAATTTTAAGGAATTGCTCATAAATGCTGAGTCTTTGTCTGCTTTTATTTTATGTGGTTTTCCCATGTCGTTAAAAATTCTAGTGAGGGCACGTTTAGCTTCTAGCCAATCTCTACTATTTGTTTTTATAAGTGATGCAAATTTGGAATATACGTCTATGCATGATAAATATTGTTCATTATCGATCGAGTAAAAGTCTATAACATAAAGTTCTCTAGGGTTATTTATTTCCGGGGTTAATTCAAAAGTTAAATTCGTAGGTCTGTGTTCTGTCTTTGCAAGATTGCAGGTTTCACAATCATTAATGATATTTTGAATAAGTTTGTGGTAGTCTGGGAAATAATGAGTTTCTTTGAACAGTCGGATCATTTTTTCTATACCTGGATGTAGCAATTTAACATGTTGAGTGATGATAAACTCTTTGAATTCAGGGTAGTTTTTAATATCTTTTAATTTTATAATACTTTTTAGAATTTTTAAGTTGCTGTGTGGGTTTATAATGTCTTGATATGCTTGTTGGAAAATTAAAAAGTCTTTGTCATTTTCCATGTAAATAACGCTTGTGTGATTTAGAAAATATTTCAAAAGGAGATCTTTAGCTTTTGAGTCTGTGATTTCTGTGTATTTAATTTTTATTTTTGTTTTAGTGAAATACTTTTCAATGTCTATTTGATCAATGGTATCTTTTATAAATTCAATTTGTCTCGAAAAATGATTTAAAGGTTTCTCGGTGATTTGAATGTAATTTTCGCTACTTTCTGATGCGCTGTGTATTGTTGCTGCTGTTGAAATATTTTCTTCTTCTTCTTCTTCTCCTATCATGTTTTCTTCTAGTTTAACACGAGAGAGGGCGTCTGCTACAAAATTTAGTTTTCCTTCCAAGTATTTTATTTTGAAATTGTATTCGCTGAGTTTTATTCGCCAACGCTGTAATTTCATATTGGGTTCTTTGATGTTATTCAACCAAACAAGTGGTTTGTGATCGCTTAGAATATCAAAAGGGACTCCATATAAAAACGGACGAAAATATTTCGTTGCCCAAACAATAGCTAGTAATTCTTTTTCTATTGTGCTATAATTTTGTTCATGGTCGTTAAGAGTCCTACTTGCAAAACTAACTGGTTTGTTATCTTGTGATAACACAGCTCCTATTGCGAAGTTACTTGCGTCAGTAGTAACTTGGAACGTTTTTGTAAAGTCAGGGCAAATGAGAATTGGATCACTCATGATTAATGTTTTCAACTTCTCAAAAGATTTGTTATATTCGTCATTTTTAGTGTCGATTTTTGCTCCCTTTTTCAAAAAGATAGTCATGGGTTTTGCTATTTTAGCGAAATCTGGAATGAATTTTCGATAATAGCCACAAAGACCTAAAAATGATTTAATTTCTTTTGAGCTTTTTGGTATTGGAAATTGTTCAATTGCTTTTATTTTATCCTTATTCGGTCTTATGCCTTCTGGACTTATAGTATGTCCTAAGAAATCAGTTTGTTTCTTGAGAAATTCACATTTGTCCAGTTGAAGTTTTAAATTTGCCTCTTTAAGTTTCTCAAAAACCTTTCTCAGTGAGTCTAGGTGTTCATTAAGAGAAGTAGAATAGACGATGACGTCATCCAAATATACAAGGCAATGTTTATTTATGAGGTCTTTCAGGACAAAGTTCATGCAACGTTGAAATGTTGCTGGGGCATTTTTTAAACCGAAAGGCATACGAGTGTATTCGTAATGGCCATGTTTCGTTGAGAATGCTGTTTTAGGTATTGATTTAGGGTCCATTTCGATTTGATGGAAACCTTTTGCTAAATCAATTTTGGTGAAATACTGGCATTTGCCAAGTTTTCCCAAAATTTCGTCCATATTCGGAATGGGAAATTTGTCGTTTATAGTAATTTCATTTAAATTACGATAATCAACCACCAATCTAAATTTCTTTTTACCTGAAGCATCTGTTTTCTTTGGTACGATCCATAAAGGGCTGCAATATGACGAATCGCTTTCGCGTATGATCCCTTGTTTCAACATTTCGTCAATTTGGTTATTAACTTCGGTCTCATATGCGAATGGGTAGGAGTATGGTCTTTTGTATACTGGGTTGTCGTGTGATGTTTTAATTTCGTGACGTATGACACTGGTGAATGTTAAATCTTCGTTTTCCGAATATTGAATGTCATCAAATTCTTTCAAAAGTTTTGTTAATTTATTTTTCTCTTCTTCGTTCAGGTGATCTAAGCGGTATGTACGTTCTGAATTAAGGTCATTATTCAATGCGTAAGAGACTTCGTTTGTAAAGTTATTTTCTTGTAAGATTCCGTCAAAGTTTGTTGAAGAATTTGATTCATTTAGTTTTAGTTCTTTGTGAAAGAATTTTCTGTCATTAAATATTGTAATTTTTTTAGTGTAATCTACTATGCCATTATTGTCCATTAAAACTTTTCTACCTAAGAGGATATCGTAATAAGGTGAAAACTGATGTATATAAAATTGTTGGCTTTGTTGAAATAATCCATTGGCTGGCAGGTTAACAAATTCTTTTAGTCGTGAATACACTGTCATACTTCGAACAATTATTTGTTTACTATGGACTTGAAGATTGAAAAAATTTTGCGTCATCATGTTTATTGAAGATCCAGTGTCTACTATGCATCGGTATTTGTGATTGTTAAACATAATTTCTATGTATTGGTGTGTTCCCAGGCTGCTATTGGAAAATTTTCGGCTTGTTGACATAGCGGATCTAATTGCATTTCAGTTTCTGTATACTGCAATTGATCTTCGTGGTACTGTCCGTTTTGTTTATTGTATTGGTCGGCGTCTTCATCGTAATCTGATTCGTATTGTTGATGACTCTCGTCAATTTGCATGCGCGACTGTCCGCTCCCTTCTTTAAAACGCTTAGTTGGCACTCTTTGCTGCTGTGGGGGCTGGCTATAGTTTCGGGTGTCATTTTGTCGGTCGCGATTTAAGTCTTCTCTGAATTCATTATACAATTGCCTATTCTGATCGAATTGCTGTTGCCTATGGGGATTCTGTGGGACTCGTTGATAAGGTGTTTGGTTACTGTTTACATTCAAGTTTTGGGCTTGCGTGGGAAACCTGAATGGATTGAAGGGGCGACTGAATTGTTGGCCGGGATAAGTGTTTTTGTTGTGATCAATATTAGTTTTGTTGTTAGTATTTGGGATTAGGGAGTTAACGCCTAACTTTGGACGATTATCAGATTTCTTGTCTTTTTCAGAGATTGGGTCTTCGTATAGACCTTCTTGTTGGGCAACTTGTCGTAACCTTTGTACTGTCGAAATATCATACCTTGCCAAGGTCATAAACAATCTATCTGGCAGTTTGCGCTGAATTGTATTTTTGATTGTGGTGGCCATTGCTTGGGTATAAACAATTGAATTATTTTGATTGCCTTCTAAGGCTAATTTGTTTATTATAATTGTACTTTTATCTTCTAGTTCTTCACAAAACAAACGTAAGTTACCTTTGTAAGGTGTAGAGTAGAGGCGTTGTAGTAATTCTTCCAGCGGTGTTTGCGTCTTGAACTCATCGATAAGGGCACCTTTTAGAGTTGTCCATTCGTTGTGAAATCCGAGCTGTGATATTTTTTCGGCATCTCCCACGATTTGTAGTTCAATGGCTCCAAAAATTACGGCCATCTGTCGTGCGTCATTGGTAGGGTAAAGGTTCATCAAGTACTCAATTCGCCTGATGAAAGGACTGAGGCTGCATGGATCTCCAGAAAATTGAGGTACTTGGCAGATTTGTCGAAGTAATTGAGTTAGGTTGTCGTTTGTCAATGCCATATTTTCTGGTGTTTCTTGTTTATTTGTTTGACTTGTTTGATTTTTCGGGGGTGAGGTAGCGGTCACACTCATGAAGCGGGCTACTGTGTTTAGTTAAATATAATTTGGGTGGCGGTCACACTTTATCTAGCGGGCCACTGATTTTTGTTCACGTACTGCTCAGTATAATGAGACTTATGTATTAAGTGAACTGCACTGTGCACTTGTTGATTAATTAAAATTCACTGTAGTGGCGGTCAGACTTTATCTAGCGGGCCACAAAATAGGTCTTTTAATTAATTTATTGCACACAGGTTCTTATGCGGATATCGTTTCGTTATAAAATTGTAACGTTTACCGAATCACTATTTCGCGGCAATTCGCGTGCTCAATCTTAAAGAATTTCTTGGTTGTGCAAGGATTCTTTATCACTTGATTGAATAGGATCACGGATATTACTTATAACTTTTCGATATCCTACCGGCTGCGCCAATTAACTGTTCAACAATTACATATCAAATAAAAAATATATTTTATTTTTAATTTTTTTATTCGTGTACTTTATTTGTGTTATTTCAAGATTTGTGATCTCGGCACAGCAAACCTTCAAAGCTCTGCTGGCTGTCTGTTTACATTTATTTACTTATTGGAATTTGTTTACTTATTGGATTCTGTTAGTTTACATTTGGGTTTTAAAAGTTTACATTTGAGTTCTACATAACTTTGGGTGTGTCTTTGATAAGCTTTGAAAAGTGATGTGTCTTCGATAAGCTTTTGGAAAGTGAAGCTTTGCAAAAGATCATTTGTGTTTATGATAGATTTGTTATATTCTTATGGCAGATATGTCACTATATATAATTTCAAAATGGTTTATACTCGGGATCAGCTCAATGCATTGGGGGCTAGTCAAAATGCCATATTCAATCAATTGAAACACAGGTACGATGAATATTAAAAGAACGAGTCCCCAAGTTTGGATTGGGCAACAAAAATTCAAGATCAATGGGAATTGTTCAAGAGACAACAGCAAGTGCTTCAAGAAAATGAATCCTTATGTGGAGTAGATTATTTTTCGAAGGGAGCCTTTGAGAAAATCCAAGCCATGAAAAATAAAATAATGACAGATTTAAATAAGAAAACCATAGATAGAGAACTAAACAATGCTTAACGAGAGGGAAAAGAAGGAGATGCGGATAGAAGAATTCGACAGAGCGGTATATAGATTGGAAAAAACAATGGATCGCGCTGGACAATATCCGAAATAAAGACAAAACGATCAGGACGAGATCAATGAAGTCTTCGAAAATCTAACAGAAATCTTCAAAGAACCAAAAATCCATGAGCAAGTAACGCTACCGATGCGAATTCGCTACGACGTGCTCTACCGAGAAAAAAAGGTTAAACTCAGATGGCTTTCGGAGAACAAGTTATCAGAACAAAAGATAAAATTGAAGCCGGTAGACACCCTTCTTTGGAGACATAACAGCATGGTCAAACTTCGCAGACATGTTTAGTCAAATAATCGATTGGATGCGAAAGCCAAATTCATCAGAACTAGTAAAAGGAGAAAGTGCTCAATTGATAAGGCACTTGCACATAAGCAGCGAAAATTATGAAACAGCTATGAGTATACTGAGGAACAGATACGAGAACAAGGGAAAGCTATTCACCAACCATTGGAGTCGTATTTTGGACCTGCCAAGCATGAACAGTGAATCAGATAAAAGCATACAAAACATGTTATATACAGCAAATAAGAGTTTACACGCTATACAAGGTATGGTGTAACATGTAACGAAAAGACGTTATATGCCTTACTCCGAGCTGATGTGGGTGTAGCTGCTAAGCAGAGCACGCGCTTGATCCGGCTCATGCGTTGTCGGCAATATGGGGTGGGTTTAGAAAAGACTGCAGTGCTACCTGCTCAAAGATTGTACTAATTATTATTAGAAATTCGCGTGCTGGAAAAATATTTTGATGCAAAAAAATTCTTGGAACAATTCAAAGAGTAACTGCAAAAGAAAATTTTCAAAAACATTTTTGCTAGTATTTTTATACCCGTTACTTATTAAAAATAAGTAAAAGGGGATATTGTATTCGTTGCAATGTATGTAACAGGGAGAAGGAAGCATCTCCGACCCTATAAAGTATATATATTCTTGATCAGCATCAACAGCCGAGTCGATATAGCCATGTCCGTCTGTCCGTCCGTCCGTCTGTCCGTCTGTCCGTCTGTGTGAGCGCCTAGATCTCAGAGACTATAAGAGCTAGAGCAACCAAATTTTTCTCTCTTATACCTTTTTGCAGTGGACGGCGCACACAACGAAAGATCTTTCAGCGTGGGAATATGTATGCCGTAAGTGATGATCTCTTATATTATCGTTTTATTCTTTGCCTTTTTGCTATGCAAGTACGAGAAAACTTTATTAGCCTACGCTTTAGAAGTATGCGTAATGCGGTGTCAGCTTTGCATGTGTTAGTGTCGAATATACAGTGGCTCACAGCTTAAAGTATGCACCCTTATTTTTGCTTTAACTGCTATGTTAGTCAAGTTATCATAATAAAAACAAGTGGGAAAGGCTATAGTCGAGCTCCCGACTATAGGATACCCGTTACTTACATAAATAAATTAAAATTTTTTGTTGCATGCTTTCAGGCACTTTAATTGCTTAAAAGCTTTAATCAGCCAGTATCTCCTTTCTATTTGTCCGATATTATTGGGATTTAGTAGGATGATAGGTAATAACAGTAGCTAACGTTCACCGTTTAAAAAACCTAATATCTTGAAAACTGTGCGTGTGGTGGATTTTCGCGATTTACGGAGGCGGATAGGGGCGTGGCAAAATTTTGAAACAAACTTGACCTGCGTGGGGTTTATAGAAATCTGTTTGCCAAATTTGGTTGCTCTAGCTCTTATAGTCTATGAGATCTAGGCGCTCACACAGACGGACAGACGGACAAACGGACATGGCTGTATCGACTCGGCTGTTGATGCCGATCAAGAATATATATACTTTATAGGGTCGGAAATGCTTCCTTCTCCCTGTTACATACATTGCAACGAATACAATATCCCCTTTTACTTATTGTTAATAAGCAAGGGGTATAAAAATTCACATAATTCAATTTATGCCTTTCAAAGGCCTCTTGCCGGCATTTAGAAGAAAAAAAAACAAGTGGGAAAGGCTATAGTCGAGCTCCCGACTATAGGATACCCGTTACTTACCTAAATAAATTAAACTTTTGTTTTTATTGCATGCTTTTAGGCACTTTTATTGCTTAAAAGCTTTAATCAGCCAGTACCACCTTTATCTTTGTCCGATCTTGTTGGGATTTAGTAGGATGATAGGTAATAATAATAGCTAACGTTCACCGTTTAAAAAAACCTAATATTTTGAAAACTGTGCGTGTGGTGGATTTTCGCGATTTACGGAGGCGGAAAGGGGCGTGGCAAAATTTTGAAACAAACTTGACCTGCGTGGGGTTTATAGAAATCTGTGTGCAAAATTTGGTTGCTCTAGCTCTTATAGTCTCTGAGATCTAGGCGCTCACACAGACGGACAGACGGACGGACGGACAGACGGACAGACGGACGGACGGACAGACGGACATGGCTATATCGACTCGGCTGTTGATGCTGATCAAGAATATATATACTTTATAGGGTCGGAGATGTTTCTTTCTCCCTGTTACATACATTGCAACGAATACAATATCCCCTTTTACTTATTATACCCGTTACTTATTAAAAACAAGTGGGAAAGGCTATAGTCGAGCTCCCGACTATAGGATACCCGTTACTTACATAAACAAATTAAAATTTTTTTATTGCATGCTTTTAGGCATTTTAAGTGCTTAAAAGCTTTAATCAGCCAGTACCACCTTTCTGTTTGTCCGATCTTTTTGGGATTTAATAGGATGATAGGTAATAACAGTAGCTAACGTTCACCGTTTAAAAAAACATAATATCTTGAAAACTGTGCGTGTGGTGGATTTTCGCGATTTACGGAGGCGGAAAGGGGCGTGGCAAAATTTTGAAACAAACTTGACCTGCGTGGGGTTTATAGAAATCTGTGTGCCAAATTTGGTTGCTCTAGCTCTTATAGTCTCTGAGATCTAGGCGCTCACACAGACGGACAGACGGACAGACGGACGGACGGACAGACGGACAGACGGACAGACGGACGGACGGACAGACGGACATGGCTATATCGACTCGGCTGTTGATGCTGATCAAGAATATATATACTTTATAGGGTCGGAGATGCTTCCTTCTGCCTGTTACATACATTGCAACGAATACAATATCCCCTTTTACTTATTTTTAATAAGTAACGGGTATAATAAGTAAAAGGGGATATTGTATTCGTTGCAATGTATGTAACAGGGAGAAGGAAGCATCTCCGACCCTATAAAGTATATATATTCTTGATCAGCATCAACAGCCGAGTCGATATAGCCATGTCCGTCTGTCCGTCCGTCCGTCTGTCCGTCTGTCCGTCTGTCCGTCTGTGTGAGCGCCTAGATCTCAGAGACTATAAGAGCTAGAGCAACCAAATTTTGCACACAGATTTCTATAAACCCCACGCAGGTCAAGTTTGTTTCAAAATTTTGCCACGCCCCTTTCCGCCTCCGTAAATCGCGAAAATCCACCACACGCACATTTTTCAAGATATTATGTTTTTTTAAACGGTGAACGTTAGCTACTGTTATTACCTATCATCCTATTAAATCCCAAAAAGATCGGACAAACAGAAAGGTGGTACTGGCTGATTAAAGCTTTTAAGCAATTAAAATGCCTAAAAGCATGCAATAAAAAAATTTTAATTTGTTTATGTAAGTAACGGGTATCCTATAGTCGGGAGCTCGACTATAGCCTTTCCCACTTGTTTTTAATAAGTAACGGGTATAATAACTAATTCCTTAACACAACTTAATCATCGCCAAAATGATGTCTTTTCCACAACAAAATTTCGGCGCGCCATGTTCGGGGTTATTTTTCCCAAAAGTTGGGGCGGAATTTCCTCCAATAACTGATACACGAAGAACTCGATTGCGGTCGAAGCCCGATTACACTTTTTCTTTGAGATTTTTAAACACTTTCTCTCAAATATACAGCTTCCAATTTAACCAGCGTGAACGCGCTCCGATCTTAATTCCGACAGACTGCCAATTATGCGCCAATGCAATTCTAAAGCCCGTGGTGAGCTTTTCTGCGGTGGTGGAGCTTTTATGCTATGGTGGGGCTGCAGCTCCAACGACTGTAAGCCACAGTGGTGGATTGCAACATATGTGTGTTGCAGGCAATTAATAGCGGGATGCTACTAGCGGCCAATTCTAAATGCAAATTAAATAGAATTGTCCCATAAATGCGTATGTAATGTAAATGGCAAATTGACTTATGCAATTTCCGAAATTAATAATTTTTCTTACCCTGTGGAATTGGCAGCGCAGAAAATAATTTAATTTATTGACGTCTTGCCAATTAATTTGCACAATAGAAAAAAATTTACTCAAACGCGCAAGCGATATAATTTGGAGTTATTTAGCAAAGGGTAATATACTTTTACATCAGTTTAACTTTTTCAGTAACAATTTAATAATGCGAGCTTAGCGCGCACAACTGCTTGGGTTGATGACTCGATCAGAAAGAGAGTGAGTTGCAGTTTGCAACCAAGGAGGTAACTTCTAGTTGGCGTAAATGACTCTTCTTCTTCTCACTTGAAGATAGAGCCAAAAGAAAAGTCGTACTGACACTAGCATAGCCTTGCCACAAAAATCTGTTGCATACTTTTCGGCTTTTTCTTTAATCACTGCGGACGGCAGCCCGCGCTAGTGACGAAAGCAGCACGAAGGGTGCGAAGGCGACTAGCATATATACTCAGGAAGAATGGAAAATTTGCTACGACTGTCCGATCAGGTCGAGTTATACACCGATCGAAAGGTATCAATTTAACTTACAAATGTGCATACTAAGACTTTTGAAAACTCACCTGGTTCGTGAGATAAACAGGTGTAAGTGGGAAAGGCAAAATTTAAATGATTGGAGCAAATGGGGCCGTTGGGGCCTTTTTGATTTTCTTTTTAATTTTTTACTATTCTAATCAAAAATACTAGTCGAATGATTCCTCGATCATCGAAATCCGACCACTGGTTCAAAAGATAATTAATTTTGAAATTTTTAGTCGCCTTTCGAAAATGAGATGAAAAGTCAGTATGTCTGTTTGTTTGTTTGTTTGTTTGTTTGTTTGTATCAAAGCGTTGATTTAGCTTAAATGTTTGAATGAGGACTTGTTCCCGCTCAAAAATATAGAAACGTTTGTTCTACGACTTTTTCGAAAAATAGCTAGTTTAGCGGGAAATCGCTAAAAACCGCTAAAATTAAAACCCTCATAGCATCCAAACGATAAAAGCTACAGATATGATCTATGTATCGATGAAAAGGTATTTTGAAGGGCACTTAGGCATACCTTCAAAGTTTTTTTTAAAGTTAAAAGGTAAACATCTACAGGTGAAATAATGTTTTTTTTTCCCACATTTTGGCGAATTTGAGAAAACCCCAGTAATGATTTTTTCTAATTTTGCATGTATGTATGTTTGTAAAAGGAACTAGAGTTGCCAGACAGTCTGTTTTTGCTTGTTCAAACAATAAACAACTTTTGACAAAGTTGTACCGTCAAAAAATATTAAAATTTTCAAAATTTCTGATATCTTACTCCAAAATTTCTGATATCTTATAAAAAAAACCTCTTTACGAGGTAAAAGTCTAGTGACGAAATCATATTCATGCACCAAAATTTGTGATATCCAATTTTGTGACGAATAATATTAAGGTTTACTTATAAATTACTAAAAAAAAATTTTGTATTGCCTGAATTCTGATCAGAAAATTTGATTGTCATGGAATACAGCAATACGAGCATACTTCTGGTAAGACAAAGGAAATACAGTCACTAGAAGATGTCTTACAGTTTCTGGAGAAACATTTGCAAACGATACAAGCGGTGAAACCCAGGATATACAAAGAGAGCTCAAAGATTATGAGTACAACTGTGGACAACGCATGCGGACATTGTAAAACGCCAGGTCACACCATACATGCCTGCCACAAATTTAGTAAATTGGATCCAACAGAAAGGTTGGAATTCGTGCGAGCCGAGCATATATGCTTTAGATGTTTAAATCATAGATTTGTACTTAACAACGATTGCCCAGAAAGATGTGGAACATGCAACGGGAAACATCATGATTAACTACATATAGAGTATGAAACAAGAACCACAATGTCAACTAGAACAGCAAAAACTACATTGTTGGCGACAGCTCTAGTAGAAGTACAAACACTTACTGGTGAATGGATCATCTGTCGCGCACTAGTAGACCAAGGATCACAAATTACTGTCGTTTCCGAAGAAGCAGCACAAAGGCTAAGATTACCAATGCAAAAAAAGCGAACAGAACTGTATGGACTTGGCGAGAATCTTGTTGGAGTGTCAAAATCCGTCAATAAATTAAGAATTCAACTAAGATTTCCAAGCGTTGATAAATTCGAAACCTCAGTCCTCAGCCTCCACAATCCTTCGAATATAATAAAGACGTTTGTACGAATGAAATTCTGGCGGATCCGACGTTTAATAAACGAAGCAGGATTGATGTCCTTATTGGAGGAGATCTGTTAGCAGCCATTCTAACGAAGAGACTAAAACAAGAAGACAAGGATATTGGACAATGTACAAAACTTGGATGGATATTATCTGGAACTGTAAATATATCAGGATAAAGACGAGTTCACACAGCAATAAATTTGAAGGAAATAGCCACGGACAATGATAAGTGTATGGGACTCGCCAAGGATACAAAGAAATTAGATAAGTATGGCAGATTCATGGTCAACATGCCACTTGAGAAAAAGAAAACTAAACAACGAAACAACAGAAGAACAACACAATTAAAGGACAAATTCAGCAAGGAAGACAATGTGCCATCTGTTCTCCATACCACACAAAGAAGTTCAGGAAATCAGGTGCAGCAGCAACAAGAAAAAGATGACAAGCAGGATCAGAAGATGGCCGAGCATGGAATTATCGAAGATAAGGATAGCGTCAAACAGACCAAAAATGAAACAAACGTTGGCGATCACCAAGGCGTTGCGGAAACCAAGAAAACCGTATGTCAAGATGAGCGAGAGAATAAGAAGCAAACCAAAAGGAAAGGACTAAATGGCAGTTTATCCCGCCGGCAAGTCCTCACTTTGGAGGAATTGGAGACGGCACACTCAAGATTGAAAACACAAGTCAGACAAAATGGCCTTTCGGACGAGTAGAAGAAACTTGAACAGGAATAGATAAAAAAGTAAGAGTAGCCTCAATCAAAAATTATAAGGGAATAAATAAAATACCGATCCATAAGCTTAGTCCATTAAATACCAATCAAGAAGAAACCAAAGCAAATCGGAAGATTATGTCAACCACAGTTGAAACAATGATCGCCGCTCTGCTTTTATTCACATTAATAAACAAAGCAACAGGGCTCAATGCAACGAAAACGGATCTGGCGAAAGTAACTCCTATACAAAACAATGCAATGATGTATCTTGATGTTCAAGGGAAGCTTGACATAGTTTCATCGAAATGGAACCTGATTATTAATTACAATCTAGAACCATACATACTGGAACTAAACCGGATCAACCATTACATCGAAGAAGTAGCACTAAACTGCAAATACTTAGTTCAGTTCGAGGGAGCATGCGCGATGATGACAAAAGCAATGTCCTTCAGATACACCCAACTAAACAACAACAACGAATTACTTCTAAAGGTGAAAAGAAAGAGACGTGCACCTTTTGAGTTCGTGGGATCGATACATCATATTCTATTCGGAACAATGGATGCCGATGACAGGAAGATATTAGAGTCCAACATGCAGAATGTATTTGACAACCAGAAGGATTTACACAAAATGTGCAAAAAACAGACGTCTATAATAGATTCAACAATCAACATATTAAATAAGACAACGGAAGACGTCAACAAGCAATTCGAGGCAATGGACAATGAAAAAAAAGACTTCGAAACGATATAGCGGAAAAGATATACATAAACCAAATGGTATTATCATATCAAATAATGCTATCGCAAGTAATCCAACTGATCGAAAATTGCGAAAAGATACAAACAGCAATTACAAACTTATTCATTGACTTGAATCATGGGAGAATAAATCCACAACTACTGAAGCCATCACAATTGAAATCGGAAATCAATAGTATAAAAGAAAAACTGCCAGCCAAGCAAAGACTCCCTGGAGATGCCACTGGTACGGAAATAAAGGAGATTTACAATCTAATGGAAGCACAAGCTATGATAATAGATGATCGGCTAGTAATACACACCGAGATTCCGTTGTTCAACCAAGAATCAGCAACGATCTACCGAATAATTCCGATACCAGTAGTAAAACATAGTAGAACAGTCATAGTTCAAATTAAGGCCGAATATTTGATATACAAGTTCAACCAAGACATCTACACCTTGATAACAGGCACTCAATTAACGATGTGTAACCTGCAATCCAACAAACACTGGCTATGCAAGGGAAATTGGCCCTGGAAGAATGCAGCAGATAACTCATTCGAGATGTCAACGTTAGAGCAAAGCACAGATCCATCATGCAGTTTCAACAAGTAGCAGCCGAAGACATGTGGACCCAGCTGCAATCTCGAAACACTTGGTTGTTCAAAATCTTCAACGAACCAATCCTGGAGTGGACCTGCGGAAGTCAACAAAGTCAAGTGTTACAAATAACAGCACAAGGCATTTTGAAGCTACAAGAAGGATGCACTGCCCGTCCAGACAAGCACTTACTGACTGCCTCTCATGAGATTACAAGAGAGGCTGAGATTCAACATCAAGCTACACCACTAATTAAGCTAGCAAATAATATTCCACTTAGCAAAATAAAACCTATTGCAAATAAGCTTATAAGTAATACAGAAGAAATCAATAATATTAAGAAATTATTAGAAGAACAAAAACTTGATAGCTTTAGGTTGAGAAAAATTGAATTTCGCCATATATCAGGACACACCTCCTTAATACTAATAATTATTTTAATGATAGCTGTAGGTACAATGTTTATAATAAAAAAATGTAAGACAGATAAACAAAAAATTAATATAGAGTTCGGATGACCACCAACAACAGCAACCCCCCGCAAAATGTTCATAAATGAACATACTTTTCAATCATCCCTCGGAATGCGCCACCACACTCAAGTGACACAAAAGGGTCACGACGGCATAGAATTACCACACGGATCGAAATCCCGGCGCTCAGCAATAACAAGATCAAAATAACATAAGCGAGCCAGCATGCTACATAAAAGATATGTAGAGTAAATAAGTAGAGAGCACAAGGAGTAAGAAGGAGTAAAAGATATGTGTCAGATAGTAAATACATAAGATAAGATCAGACTAGACAATGAGTAAAACAAAATCAAACATAATCTAAACACTAGTGTGACTAGTAGTGACAATACAATAAGTAAGAAGAAGTCAGGAATATATTAACACTATATCTAACTCTGTTTATTAGTACATAAGAAATCCTTTAAAAAGCGCATACAATTCAATAAACGATGAATGTTTTAGTTAGTGTGTTTTAGTTAGGGATTGGCCCGCGTGCAGAACCATTAAGATTATCAGCCAGCAATCAACTTTGCGGCAAAGACTTGATACCTTTGCATGCACCTACCTTAAATGAAGAAATTTGTCGCTTCTGCTTGAAGTTTAAAATCAGAAGCAGATAAGTTCATTTTGCTGCTTAGGTGGTTCTTAACATCGCCTTCAGTTGCATCAGGATTTAAACGAGATACAAAAATAAATCTTGTTGGAGCAATGCCCGACAAAGGCATTGCTGCCCTTAAAGCTACCCCCATTAATGGTTGAGAACTTATTCCAGGTGTGTTGGCAGCTTTAGAGGATGACGAGGGCTCATTTAAAGCAGTTATAGTACATGATCCAGGTGTGTGGGCAGCTTTAGAGGGTGGCCAGGTCTCATTTGAAGTAGTTATACCGTGCATAGCATCCGTAGCAGAAGTTTCAGAAACGTCAACAATAGAATTCTGAATATCAGAGGCATTTTCAATAGAGCCTGAGGTAGAAGGAGTGCGTACTGAGATAGCATAAGTGGGGTTAATTTCTGCCGGAGTTTTTTCACCGGGTGCAGTTGTAGTTGGAGTAAAGACCATTTGACTTACAGTCAGCAATGTAGGCGTAAAAACAGGCGACGAAGGCACATCGTTGGCTGGAAGAGATAAAAACTGAGTGTTTACTGAAAGATTACACTATTTCTTACGTTTTGGCGATTCACTTAAAACTTTTAACATTTTAAAGTGCTCAAAAGCTCACGAAAAGCCGATTTTAGAGCATCAAATTCAACGGATGTTTGTCGCATGAAGACTTTGATATCCGATTTAATATGTCTACATTTCCAGCAGGTCCAGTTTAAGCCATCACTCGCCTTAATAAACAGTTGAAATATTTACAAATTCAGCACAAAACGAGAGCGTAGAGACGAAAAAAGCTTAAGAGTAGCTAACAATGAGCGCGAGCTTATAGAGGAATTGCTCGGCAGGAGTGAATCCGAGAATTAATATTGTGTGTGTGCAAGTTTATAAAAGACTAGGGGGCTCCGCCCCTGCTCGCTTCGCTCGCCAACCCCCAGCTCGCTTCGCTCGCAACATTGTATTTAGTTGCCCGTTTTAACAAATTTATATAATATAGCATTTTTTCTAAAAAAAACCGGAAATATTTAGCTTCCGCTGTCCGCTGCGTTAATTTTTTTCCTTGCAATTGAACTTTGGCTAAAAAGTCGGATTTGGTGATTTGGCGGGAAAAAGCTAAATTTGGCGGGATAAAGCTAAATTTGGCGGGAAAAAAATAAATTAAGCGAATTAGTCCAAATTTGGCAAGAAAAGTTAATCTGAGAGTTTTGTTAGGATATCTCCGATTGCATCCGATTGTTCCTATGGCAGCTATATGATGTAGTCATCCGACTTTGACCAAATTTGGTCAGAATGTAAGAGACAGCCCCAATCATAAAATCTGTGAGTTTGGTTGAGATATCTTAAGAAACAAAAAAATTATTCATACTAAAGGTGTTTTTCATCGGATTGTTCCTATGGCAGCTATAAGATATAGTCATTCCACTTTGACCAAATTTGGTCAGAATGTAAGAGACAGTACCAAACATATAATCTGTGAGTTTGGTTGAGATATCTTAAGAAACAAAAAAGTTTTTCATACTAAAGGTGTTTTTCATCGGATTGTTCCTATGGCAGCTATAAGATATAGTCATTCCACTTTGACCAAATTTGGTCAGAATGTAAGAGACAGTACCAAACATATAATCTGTGAGTTTGGTTGAGATATCTTAAGAAACAAAAAAGTTTTTCATACTATAGGTGTTTTTCATCGGATTGTTCCTATGGCAGCTATATGATATAGTCATCCGACTTTGACCAAATTTGGTCAGTATGTTAAAGACAGTATCTAACAAACAATCGGCGAGTTTGGTTGAGATATCTTAAGAAACAAAAAAGTTTTTAATACTAAGCAATTCCGTGACCTTTAACCCCGATTTGACCCACTTAGAGGTCGAATTTCGCAAAACCCCGTCTTATTGCACGATGAAATTATCTCATCTATTTTGTGTAAAAATTTCAGCTCTCTATCTCTTACCGTTTGGGCTGCACGTTGATTCTCAGTCAGTCAGTCAGTCAGTCAGTCAGGACAAAGAGTTTTATATATATAGATTACTCACTCATTGCTAGGCCATTGACTGTCTTATTGCGTAAGGATACAGATTTTAAGATGGATATGGTGCAAATTTAAGCTTTTAATAAGCTAAAAGAGGCGTTGACAATAGAACCAGTTTTAAAATTATATATCAGAGAAGCTGGAACAGAAGTACAGACAGACGCATCGACTGATCGTTCCTATGGCAGCTATATGATATAGTGATCCGATTTCAACCAATTTCGATCAGGCTATAAGGGACCATCTCATATGCATATTCTGTCAGTTTGGTTCAGTTATCTCAAACAACAAAAAAGTTGTTCATACTAAGACTTGATTTTCGAGTGATCGTTCCTATGGCAGCTATATGATATAGTGATCCGATTTCAACCAATTTTGGTCAGGTTATAAGGGACCATCGCGTATGCATATTCTGTGAGTTTGATTTAGATAGATCAAACAACAAACATGTTTTTCATACTAAGACTTGATTTTCGACTGATGGTTGATATGGCAGCTATATGATATAGTGGTCCGATTTCAATCAAATATGGTCAGGATGTATGCGACCATCCCATATGCATATTCTGTCAGTTTGGTTCACATATCTCAAACAACAAAAAAGTTTTTCATACCGAGACTTGATTTTCGACTGATCGTTCCTATGGCAGCTATATGATATAGTGGTCCGATCCAAATTTAAAAACAAACTGACCTGCGTCCGGTAACCAGCAACCTACATGCCAAATTTGAAGTCTATAGCTATTATAGTTTCTGAGATCGACGCGTTCAAACAGACGGACAGACGGACGGACAGACGGACGGACGGACAGACGGACATGGCTGTATCGACTCGGCTGTTGATGCTGATCAAGAATATATATACTTTATAGGGTCGGAAATGCTTCCTTCTCCCTGTTACATACATTGCAACGAATACAATATCCCCTTTTACTTATTTTTAATAAGTAACGGGTATAATTAAGCTAACTCGATCATAAAAAACGAGTGGGCGCGGCTACAGTCGAGTTTGCTCGACTGGAGGATACCCTGTGCCAGTATCCATAATATAGAATATTGGTTGGGACCATCTCATATGCATATTCTGTCAGTTTGGTTCAGTTATCTCAAACAACAAAAAAGTTGTTCATACTAAGACTTGATTTTCGACTGATCGTTCCTATGGCAGCTATATGATATAGTGATCCGATTTCAACCAATTTCGGTCAGGTTATAAGGGACCATCTCATATGCATATTCTGTCAGTTTGGTTCAGTTATCTCAAACAACAAAAAAGTTGTTCATACTAAGACTTGATTTTCGACTGATCGTTCCTATGGCAGCTATATGATATAGTGATCCGATTTCAACCAATTTTGGTCAGGTTATAAGGGACCATCGCGTATGCATATTCTGTGAGTTTGATTTAGAAGGATCAAACAACAAACATGTTTTTCATACTAAGACTTGATTTTCGACTGATGGTTGATATGGCAGCTATATGATATAGTGGTCCGATTTCAATCAAATTTGGTCAGGATGTATGCGACCATCCCATATGCATATTCTGTTAGTTTGGTTCACATATCTCAAACAACAAAAAAGTTTTTCATACCGAGACTTGATTTTCGACTGATCGTTCCTATGGCAGCTATATAATATAGTGGTCCGATCCAAATTTAAAAACAAACTTGACCTGCGTCCGGTATCCAGCAACCTACATGCCAAATTTGAAGTCTCTAGCTATTATAGTTTCTGAGATCGACGCGTTCAAACAGACGGACAGACGGACGGACAGACGGACGGACAGACGGACGGACAGACGGACGGACAGACAGACGGACATGGCTCAATCGACTCGGCTGTTGATGCTGATCAAGAAAATATATTCTTTATATGGTCGGAGATGCTTCCTTCTGCCTGTTACATACATCACACAAATCTAATATACCCTTTTTGACCATTTTCAATGGGCACAGGGTATAATTAATACAAATGGAGCATGGTTTGCCATGTTATTAAAAGAATAGCATTTCGTCAATTAAACCCTTCAATTAAATTTGGAAATGAAATAATAAAGTTTATATTAAAATTATTGATGTAAAAGATTCATTAATTTTGTTGTAGTGCGGCGGCGAAGCACAAAAATGTAAGTCGATTCGAAATAATTACACTTGATTTTCACTTCACTAATCAAAAACTTTATTTCACGGCGCGTGTCGCGTCTAATTTCTTCCGTACAGAGTTTTCAACTAAAACTATGGTGGCTCCATGTAGAGCCATCAAAAAAGGCGGAAAAGAAAAGGAGAGAGCCGTGGTGAAAAGGCGGCATCAGTGCTGAGCTTATGGCTATTTGATTGCTAGCTATTTGCCATCATGTTCTGCATGAACATTCTCCCCCCCTTTGCAAGGATATGCAAAAATTGGTGAGAGAGGGAGTCGGAATCAGCACTAGCACAACCCTGACACCATCCAACCAAAGATGGTGCTCTGCGCCATAGGGAGCCCGTTCTGGCTTGGCATGAAGCCCTCCGTAACGACATGGCTCGCGGCATCAGCTCCCAGGACCAGGGATATCGAGGACGGGCGATGGAAGTTTTCGTTGGCCAACGTGAGGTTGGCGAACCTTGCCCTCACACAGTCCCCGAGCGGCCTCTCCGGAGTGCAAATGTGAAGACCCTCGACGACCTTCAGGAGGACCTCGAAACGGCGGTCTGCGTTAACCTTGGAAGCCACTGTCGCCGTGCAGACTCTGTCCTCGCCTACATGTAAAGCTGGCAGCTGAAGTTGGGCCGGTAAGGAGGCGCCTGCAACACAAACGTCTATCTCCCGCGTGGAGGCGAACGACAGCCGTGTGGAGCACGTTCGTGCTCTTGTGCTGGAGCAGCGATGCAAGCGTCGACGGTGGGCCTGCTGCCTGTTTTGGATGCGTCGGTGGAGTCGGACAGTGAGATCGGGGTGTGGAGGACCTTGCGGAGGAAGACGACAGACTCAGTGGTGGTGAACGGCGCTGCTGCCTGGAACGGCCTTGCCGTGACGACGGACTGCGGTGTCGCTGCGAGGGGCCCGGTTGTGTTGAGGGGCGAGATTGCCGCCTGTATGGGCTGCCTTGCTCGCGCATATGGAGGATCGTGTGGTGGTCTTGGCCGCATTTCCGGCATTTGTCCTTGCTTCGGCAGGACTGCCCGGAATGCTGGTGGGCCAGACAAATGAAGCAGTATTTATTAATTAATACTGCCCGCAGACGCTTTTCCACGCTCAAACGCAGGAACCTGTTGCACTTCCAGAACGGATGAATGCCCTGGCAGATTCGGCAGCGGAAGGATCTAGTGCTTGGTGCCATTCTAAATGATTATGATAAAAAGAAATAAACAAATGGAAAATAATGACTACTCAATGTCTACGCAATTTTGGGAGGATGTAGTGGAGGAAACACGTCAGCACTTAGCACTGACTTGGAACGGATGCATCAGTGGGAATTAGTAGCAACTTGACAATAGGTCTTTTCAGGATTCCCTGTGCAGTCTGGACGTCAACTACACGCACCCTATTGTCGGAAGCGGGGTAAGTGGTGACTATTCTTCCGAGTCGCCACTCGTTGGACGGTAGGTTGTCATCTTTAACGATGACCATATCGCCAACCTGGAGATCCTTTCCCGGGAATTGCCATTTGTTCCGCTTGTGGAGCTCCTTGAGGTATTCCTCTTTCCACCGTGAGCAGAACTGTTGGCTCATGTCCTTGAGCCGTTGCCATTGATTGATGATGGACATAGCCGATTCTTTGATCTCAAATGAAATGGATACGAGAGGCCCACCAATCAGGAAATTACCTGGCGTCAATGCCAGAAGGTCGGAAGGATCTTCCGACATCGGAGAAATGGGCTTTGAGTTGAGGCACGCCTCAATTCTACATAAGGGAGTGGACAGCTCTTCGAATGTGTACTTCACGGTAGACGTGGATTTGTAGAATAAGGTCTTAAAACCTTTTACGCCTGCTTCCCAAAGGCCGCCCATATGAGGAGCGCTAGGAGGATTGAAATGCCGGGATATTCCGCTGTGACTAAACTTGGACGTCACAACTTTTGTAGCCGCTAGAAAGTCTCTCGTGAGTGCTCCAGAAGCACCAACAAATGTTTTCCCATTGTCAGAATGCATTCGACGAGGACAACCACGTCTCGCAACGAATCTAGAGAACGCAGTCAGGAATTTTTCTGTGGTAAGGTCGGATGTTGCCTCTAAATGGATTGCCTTCGTACTGAAACATACGAAGACACATACGAAACCTTTCGTTATCAGGCACGCACGTAATTTTTTATGTCGAAAGGACCCGCAAAGTCGACACCCGTGCTGGTGAAGGCTCTCGAAAACGTTGTGCTTTCGACAGGAAGGGAGCCCATCAGCTGAGACTGCAGTTTCCTGCGGTGTATGATGCACACCTTACAGGAGCTGATGGTGGCTTTGACCAGAACTTTCACCTTATTGATCCAGTACCTGGCCCATATGAGGCTGGTTGCCTCCGTGGAGAGAAATAAGATGGGTGAAGCGGACCAGGAGGCGTGAAAAGTCACAATCATAGGGGAGGAGGATTGGATGCTTTTCGTCATAGATTAAGGAGGCATACCCTTCTGGTCGACGAACGGATTCAGGTTTGCAATGTTGCTGGATTTAGGAAGCTGCTTCTTTTCCTTCAAACACCAATATTCCTTTGGGTACCCTGAGTGTTGTGACATCTTTATGAGGTGGTCTTGAGCCTCAGCAATTTCTGCGCTGCTGAGCTCAACCGGAAATAAGACAGTAGGTTTTCTACAACGCTGGATAAAGCGCAAGGTGAACGCGAATGCTCTCAATGCCTTGTCAAGCTTCGAAAAACGCTCTAGGACGCTGCTCGAGGGTACCTGTGCAACATTACATTTTACTGCGCGTTGCTCCAGCTCCGTTTCCTTGACAGCCTCTGGAATGGGCCATTGATCCTCTCCCTTTTGTAGCCAGTCCGGCCCATGCCACCACAAGGAGCTCCCGATCAGATTTTGTTGTGAAACGCCTCGGCTCGCCAAATCTGCTGGGTTCTGCTCCGACCGAACATGAGCCCATTTGCCTTTGGATGCAGTGATTTTTGCCACTCGATTGGCGAAGAACGTGGTCCACCTGCATGGAGTCCTACTCAGCCAGGTCAATACAATCGTGGAATCTTTCCAATAGAATATTTCGGAACTATTGACGGGTAGCTGAGGGATAATGGCAGTTCCAAATTCTGCCATAAGCACAGCGCCACACAATTCCAAGCGCGGCAGCGACACCGTCTTGACTGGTGCCACTCGTGTCTTCGCTGTGATGAATGGAAATCCGCCCATGGACTTCTGTGCGCACATAGCGGGCTGTGCCGTATGCGCGTTGAGATGCGTCACAAGATACGTGGAATTGGACATTTGCCTTGGGCTGGAAACCAACATAGCAAGGAACGCGGATCTGGCCAAGAACCGGATAATTGTGGAGGAATTCGTTCCATCGTCGCACCAGCTCTTCTGGTAGGAGATCATCCCATCCGAGTTCGTGGAGCCAGATTTCCTGCATGAAAATCTTGGCACTGACTATCACAGGAGCGAGCAATCCTGCGGGAACGAACAGCCTCGCGATCTGTTAGAGCACCTCACGTTTCGTTAAAGATTTCGTGAAGAACAAGTCAGCAGGAGCAAAAAAGAACTCGTCGGAATTAGCTTGCCATCGAATGCCTAGTGTTTTTGCGACGCTAGCTTCTTCAATTTCGAGGAAATCAACTCGCAGTAAGTGCTCTTTCGGAATATTGAATTTTGAATATTGAAGATGATCAGGAGTGACGAAAGGAAGAGTAACGAAGTATCTGCCAGAACTATTTCTTGTAGTAGTGCGGTCAAAATTCTCTTCACATATGGAATCAGACTCCTTCACCAGTTTAACTGGTAGATCTTCCACCTCCCAAGACTTGGTAAGACGATTCTCTAGTCTTTTTGCTGGACTGACCGTGACTCTAGTGGAAAACGAGGAGACTGCCTTGGCAGGCGACTTTGCTACTGGCCCAGTCAGAATCCATCCAAAAATAGTTTCATGGCCTAGTAGAGAGCCGCATATATTCGGGAGTGAGCCGCCAACTAAAATGGATGGGAGGATATCTGCACCTAAAAGTACATATATCTGCGAGCTCAAGTGAAACGAGGGGTCAGCCAGCTGAATGTTTGGCAGATCTTTCAAAAGACTTTGTTGAATCGGATACGATGGTAGATTCCCTGCCAATTGTGGAAGAACAAAGGCCGAGGTCTCGACTTGAATCCTCGGCTTTGATGGGGAGCCAATGTTGAAGTGACATAACTTCGATGGACTAGCAGCCACTGCTTGATTTAAGCCAGCGACTTGTGCTTGAACGGGCTGATATGGGAGTTTGATCAGATGAAACATTCGTTCAGAAATGAACGAAGCCTCTGATCCGGAATCAATCAGCGCCCTTGCGTAGTAGGTTGTCCCTTGATAGCAAATGTTGATCATGGCCGTACCAAAAAGCACGCCTTGGACACTTGCTGCTAAATAGTTCTGAACATTTGGAGCATTGGATGAAGTGGACTGTATGCTTGGAGAAGTTGAACTTGATGAGGCTGCGCCAGATGCCAGATGCAATCTTTGAGAAGATGGCCTCTGGCAAAGCAGTTTAACGGACAAAGCAGTTCATTAACGGACAAACGTAGGAAACCAGGACATAAACGGATCGGATGATTCTCTTTCGAACACAACTTGCAGGACTGGGGTTTCACATTGACCCTGGATTCGAAAGATTTCACCATTTTCGGGGCGGACTCCTTCCTCCCTGGATTACTTTGGGATTGCGTATTAGCTTTGATAGCTGCTCTCGAATCTAAAGTACGATACCGATCGAGCAAAAACGCGTTAAATTCAGACCATGTCGGAATCTCTGACTTATTTTGGATGAACTGAGTCAGCAATTTGAGGGAACACATATAAACGAGGAAACAGTCCCAATTCTCTGTCTGGACGCTCGCTAATTTCAGTGCATTGAGGCACCCTTGCACTGTGGCCTGCAATTCTTTTAAAGCAGCACCACACTGTTGCGGAATGGACGAGAGACCGAACAAAATTTCAAGCTGACTCGTCACGAGCAGCCTTTTGTTCTCGAACCGTTGCGTCAAGTTTCTCCATGCGGACTCAAAACCTTCGTTGGTGAGCGGGGACCTAGAAACAATATCATTTGCTTCTCCACTTGTTTTTGCGTTGAGGTGGAATAATTTCTCAACTGGAGTGAGCCTCGGATTATTGATGTAAATCGCCGTAAACAAGTCGCGGAAAGTGGGCCAACGTGAATAATCGCCATGGAAGACTTCGGTTTCACACGGAGGCAGCCTGCAGCCGCCGGAAACAGGAGCTTCTTGGTGCGTGGGCAGTCTATTCTGGGATTCCATATCTTCTATTTGATCGCCGAGTTGAGAAGCACATCACTCATAAACAGCGTAGCAGTGCGTATACTTTGATTGCATGGCTGTAAAGTCCTTGGAATTGGAGGAGTCTTCTCTCAGAGCCTTGGAGCAGAGCCCATACTCTTTCTCAATGATCGCCCAAATATTCTGGACCTGGTCGCGTCTGGTCTTCAGGGAAGATAAAGTCGGAGCAGTCTGAGAGGAACCGGCAAGGATAGCCTCGAATAGGCTGAGCCGGTCACTGGCAGCAATGAAATCATTGAGAGCCATTTTACTACGACTTTGTTGACTTTGAGTAATAGAACGTGAGATCTTTGGAGTAAGAGTCTTCAGCGAATCGGATTTGATGCTCGGACTAAAAGTGTTCTTAATGTTGGGCGTAAGTATTTTCGTTAAAGGTTTAGACCTTAACGAAGAAGGAGAAGTTTTTACTGGCGGGCCAGGAGTGGGTTTTCGAGTAGGATCGGATATCGATTTCTTTCCGGGATTGTCTCCACTGCACATTGGGCGATTTGACGATTTTTCTGGCATAAACTACAATTCTAAAACTATAGCTTTCAAATTTGGCACGAGCCTTAGTTAGACTAATTTAGAATTAACAATTTTATTTTTTTTTATTTGTACCACCCCTTAACTTCCCCTTCCTCATCCGACTATGAGAAAAATGTGTAAAATATTTTTAAAAAATCCAAACGGAAAGGTTCTTTTGCATCCACCGTATAGTCCGGATCTCGCACCAAGTGATTACCACCTATTTCTGTCCATGGCGAACGAGCTTGGTAGTCGGAAGTTGGCCACAAGAGAGTCCTGTGAAAATTGGCTTTCCGAGTTTTTTGACAATAGGGAAGCGAGCTTCTATAAGAGGGGCATTATGAAGTTGGCATCTCGTTGGGAACTCGTCATCGAACAAAACGGCGCATATTTGACTTAAATCGCATTATTATAACCAATTTTATGAACAATTGAAAATTCAATAAAAATACCGCAAGACTTTTTTGACAACCTTATGTAAAGCTAGAGACCTGAAATTTTCCATGAATCTTAAATAGACTAAGGTCGGCAAAATCCTCGACTGAACCCTCCACGAGGGTGCCGACTGGAAATAACACTCCAATGGTTCCCCAGGAACTGGTGTGACCTTAGTCAACGGCATACTGTATAGCTCCTTAATAGCCCTACTGTATGTTTGATGACTCTGGTCATGGTCTGATGTAAGAGGGCCGGACTAAGGTGTTATGCGACCCGTGCCGAGAGTCAACCTGGCTGGGGGCCCTCCCCAAAAATAGCTCAGTCTCTTACGGAGCGTTCGGATACCTGGCGCCCTCCGGACTAACTAGCCTTACCTGCACATAGCGGATCTTCCTTTCTCCGCAACTCGTGGGACTCAACTATGAATCCGATTAATAAGAAACTTCAAAAACAAAAAGACATTTCTCATGTCAAGAGTGACTCTCTTAAAAAGTCATCGGGAATCGGGAGACATCCTCCAGCGTATTCATGGTAACGCAGGACCCAACCTGTCAGCTGATTGGCTGAGAAAGGTGGAATGGGCCAGGAGCGTCATCCCGGACTGGAAACCGTCCTCCAAAGCGCTGGCTCAAGCCAAGAGGCAGCGCTCTCAAGAGACACCCGCACCTAATGCCAAGAAGTCGCGGGTTCAACCGAACAGATCCTTCGCCCAAATTGCCAAGGAGAGGATCCTTATCGGAGTCCTTGACCGCGGAAATCTGGAAGGAGGCATCCCCAGGAACCAATGGAGGTGGGTGGAGTCGGCGCTGGCCACCCACTGCTTCAACCTGTTGGAGCGAGAGCCTGGTCCACCCCCCATCTGCAAAGACGTCGGGGGTTCCAGGGGAATGTAAAGGTAATAGCCTGCGACGACAATCGGTCGGCAGAGCTTTACAAGGCAGCCGTCGCCAATGTAGGCGAGGTTTATCCAGGTGCCAAGCTGGAGGCAGTGAGCTGGGAGGAGGTCCCAGTTAGACCGAGAGCGAGGATGTGAATCCCGTAAACCATCAAGGAGCCGGAGCAACTCCTAAAAAAGTTGCAGAGGTGTAATACTGGGTTGCCCACCCACGACTGGCGGGTGGCCAAAATCGAGGAGTCACCTGGGCCCACTCACCAGGCGGTCATTATCCTTAACAAGGAATCGCTGGCCCCAATCGACGCGGCTGGAGGAGAACTGAACTTCGGCTTCAGTTCTGTCTTCATCCGCGTATATAAATCTGATGCGGCAGTAGGTGGTGCTCCTTCCGACAAGCCAGTCGAGGAGGACATCACCGCTGAATTTGAAGCCCCTGAACGTCCAGAAATGGACGTGTCCTCTCTTACGAGGGACCTGACCAAGCTCTGGCAGGCGGGTGACCTGGAGGTCACCTCGGATTTGGCATCCGAAGACGAGGATGCTAACGAAACAGTGGTGGAGGGTAAATCTACAGATGTCCTTAAAGGTTCTGCAGATAAACCTCCACCACTGTAAGGCGGCCTCTGCGGCCTTATTACTCCGTCTAGCTGGTGGCGGAGCCGACTTGGTCCTAATCCAGGAACCCTGGATGGTGTGTGGAAGGGTTTCTGGGTTAGGATCACCTGACTACAAACTGTTTGTAGCAAATACTCAAGGTAACATTCGAACCTGCATTCTTGCTAGAAAACATTTAAGTGTATTTCTACTCCATAATTTCAGCAATGAAGACAACACTACAGTAAGCCTGGAGTCCCAGCCAACTCCAATCAGGCTACTGTCAGCATACATGCCATACGACCAGGTGGGTATCATACCAGAAGACATCGCACGTAGCTTGGTTAGCGACTGTGCCAATAACAAAATCGACCTCATTATAGGATGCGATGCAAACGCTCACCACATGCAGTGGGGGAGCTCTAATACAAATTCAAGGGGTGAGTTGCTTTTTGATTACATCATGAGTACTAATCTAGAAATAATGAATCGTGGAAATGACCCCACCTTCATTATTAAGGATAGGAAGGAGGTCATCGACTTGACACTCGTGTCCCACTCTATAGGCAACCTAATCACTGAATGGAAAGTTCTAAGCGAGCATTCCTTCTCTGATCATAGATATATTGAGTTCTCTCTCAATCTTATACAACCGGAACCAAGTCAGTTCACCAATCTCAGGAAAACTGATTGGACGAGGTACCAGACCATTCTCAGAAGATCTATCCCAGAACACGCACTAGAGGGTCCTCATTCTATTGTGCGCTTACACCAACTTATTAAAACCTCCACCACTGCGTGTATATCCGCAGGTAAAGCATCCTGCCCCGTCATAAGACCAAAAGGCAGGAAAAAGCCACCCTGGTAAACTCACCACCTTAACGACCTCAGGAAGGATAGTAGAACTTTGTTCAACCAAGCCAAGACCTTAGACACAGTTAGCCGTATATAAAAAGGAAATCCGACGAGCCAAGAGATCCTCCTGGCGGAACTTTTGCTCAGACATAGAATCCACAGCCGAGGAAGCACGTCTTCGGAGGATTCTCTCCAAATCAGCCCCTTCCCTAGGCTACATAAAGAGAGAAAATGACTCTTGGACAACTTCCAGTGAAGAATCACTGGAAGTTCTATTATCCAAGCACTTTTCGGGATGTTCCCAACATACCTTATGCAGTCTTCAAAGCACATTTGAGGTGCCTCTAAACCCATCACTTTTTAGTGCTCATAATATCGAGTGGCGATTAACAGTTTCAAACCGTTTAAATCGCCAGGTCCCGATGGTATAGCACCTGCGCACATGCAATATGCAGGTAAGGCTGCCATAAACTGGCTTCAGGAAATTTTCACTGAAATTTTCAGGACGGGTCGAATCCCAGAACCATGGAAAACTTCAAAAGTGGTTTTCATACCCAAGGCTGGTAAAGCCTCCCACATCACTCCTAAGGACTTCAGGCCAATAAGCCTCACATGTTTTCTGCTCAAAACTTTCGAGCGAGTACTTTCCCTTCACTTAAGGGATTCTATCCCAAGTGAACTTATTTCAAACTCACAACACGCATATAGGAAAGGAAGATCTACTGAGACAGCTCTTCACTCCGTTATTGCCACCATAGAGAAATCCCTCTCACTTAAAGAGTATACCCTTGTTGCTTTCCTCGCCATCGAGGGCGCTTTCAACAACGTCTTCCCGGAGGCTATTACTGGAGCACTGACGGGCCTGGGAATCGAGGGCCGGCTAGTGAGATTAATCAACCAGTTGCTGACAAGCAGGGCTGTGACATCTACACTTGGCTCCTCGACTCACACTAGGTACGTCAGCAGAGGAACCCCCCAAGGGGGAGTTCTCTCTCCTCTACTGTGGAACATAGTCGTAAACCAACTGCTGTGTGACATGGAAGGAGGTGGCTGCCAAATAGTAGCCTACGCGTATGACGTTGCTGTTGTCTTTTCTGGAAAATATCCCCAGACCTTATGTGACCTAATGACGGCCAAACTAAAAAGGCTGGCCACCTGGGCTGACAAATGTGGCCTAGGGGTTAACCCTGATAAAACGGAACTTGTTCTCTTTTCTGGTCCTACGGAAACTCAAGAATTCCACTCTGACCTTCAGCGAAAGTGCTAGATATCTGGGACTAGTACAGGACAGGAAACTGAATTGGAAACTAAACATACAGGAGAGATGTAAGAAAGCGACAATCGCACTTTACACCTGTAGGAAAGCAGTAGGCCTAAAATGGGGCATGTCCCCGTACATCGTCCGGTGGCTTTACACAGCCATAGTTAGACCTATCCTTTTATATGGGATTCTAGTTTGGTGGCCCGCCCTAACAAAGGCTTCCACCATCAAGCAACTAAAGAAAATTCAAAGAATGGCGGAAATATGTATCACAGGTGCCTTGAATACAACCCCTGGTGAGGCTCTTGACGCCATTCTCGATATGACACCTATTCAACAACTCAGTGTAGAAATCTCTACCTTGTCGGCTATCCGACTCAGAGACACTAACTTATGGAATGATCATCCATCAGATCACTCCTCCATCCTTCTCAACAATAATAACATACCACCTAAAACGGACTATTGTATGCCAATAGAACATATAACCACTCCGTTCCGTACACTCATTCCTCGCAGGGAGGAATGGGCCGTCAAGCCTCCGGGCAAACCCGGCTCCCTAACCTTCTACACTGATGGATCTAAACTAAAAAATCTAGGTAGGAGGGGGTGTCTTTTCTCAGCAACTTGGAATAAAGCACTCTTTCAGGCTACCTGATCATTGTAGTGTGTTCCAAGCCGAAATCTTAGCTATAAATGAAGTTCTAGACCTTCTAAAAAACTCAAATGCCACCTCAGGCAATATAAACATATATAGTGATAGTCAAGCGGCTATCAAATCAATAGCGGCGACTACCACTAAATCCACCTCAGTCTCGAAATGCCGCAGATCTCTCCACGAGATGGCTGGACATTTTGATATCTGCCTAATATGGGTACCCGGACACCAGGATATCCCAGGCAACTGCATCGCGGACGAGTTAGCCAGGAAAGGCACGACGAAATTACTCCTTCCCGACAAAGAGGACACCAGTATGCCCCTGGCAACATGTAAACTCTTGCTCCACAACCAATCAAACCACAAAAGCACCCTTCGCTGGCAAGCCAGCCTGGTGGGGCGCGTAGCCCGACAAACTTGGCCTCACATTGACAAGGCCCGAACAGATGCCTTGTGCAATCTCAGCAGAATAAACTGCTCACTCGTTGTCCGCTCATTGACCGAACACTGGTTAATAGGAACTCACGCTCACAGGCTTAACTCCCCATATAATGACTTCTGCAGGAGTTGCAGGGATGAAGAAGAAGTAGAGTCACCAGAACACTTCTTCTGCTCCTGTCCGGCTCTAAGCCTACGTACTCTAGGCATACCGTTTTTAGACGACCTAGGCGGCCTTTCCGCCCTATCACCGCGCAAGATTGCCCTTTTCATCCAGTTATCAAACTGGACCCCCTTCTGAAATCTCTGAGATCTCCAACGTTGGTAGAAAGGACCTTCTAGATCCGCGGGATCACAACGGGCCTAACCAGGCCTAAGTGTGTCAAATGACACCCGCCTAAACCTAACCTAAATAGACTAAAGTCGATTTATATGTTTTTTTGTTTTTTAAATGGACCTAGTTTTCTACCCCTCATTTTCACTGACTCAGTGAAAATTTAAAATTTTTTTTTGATTAACTTACATATAAAGAGAGATATCTTAAAGTTATATTTTTGTTAATACAACTAAAATAGAATTTAAAATTTTTTTTGTATTTTAATTTGACCGTGGGTTCACCCCCTTTCATATCTGACTCCGGGAAAAGTCTGATTATTTTACCCTGTTTTAGCATTTATTTATATGATATTGCGCAAGAATGCGCAAAAGATATTAATAAAACTATATACTAGAGGCTTTAATTAATAACTTTCTATATTTGGTTGCTTGCGCAACCATGCACTTTATAAGTAATACTCTACGAAACACAATTACATTTAATATTTTTCTTGCTAAAAACACTGTTAGGAGCAACAGCTGATCCCAAAGGCTGCAATACCAAGCAATAATCTGTTATTGCATTCAACTCATTTTCGCGGTCATCTATCGCCCTGTCTTTTTACCCGCTATTCTAACTTCACTCATTTTTGCACTCGTGTTCTTTGCACTCATGCATTTTGGTCTTTTGCCGTCTGCCTTTGTAACTCAAATTTATTCTTTTTTCGCTAATCTATCGGTGTGCAACAGCAGCTTCTCGACAGATAAAATCAATTGTAAATCAGTCAAAAATAAAACCACGGGCACGCGTCAAATATAAAAATAAATGTTATTCAACCGCGCATAATTCTAAGTTTTGTTAATAAACGGATAATAATTGAAATCCAACCTCGTTTTCATTTAGAGACAAATGCCCTAAGTTGCCGAAAAAGTTCGGCAGCTCCCAACATTTTGGTGACCCCGACGTGATTTTTTTTTCTTCGCCGTGGCATATTATTTGATTGTTTAAAAAACACATAAAACATTGCATCTCGTAATTTGCAAATAGAGTTTCTATCGCTTTCGTCGAAGCCGCTGCACCGTTATAATTTTTCGATTCTCTTTGCTTCTTCGTCGTTTTCGTACAGTGGCGGAAAAAAGTACGCGTACACCTGCATGCAAAATATATCGTTTTTGTTGTGTTTTGAGCCTGGAAACAATTTGAGTGCATAAACTTAAACATATAAATTGGTGTTCGTGACAATTTCTTCCCGTTGGATGCTAATAATCAGTGCGCTATTGAATCTACTGTGTCCCTTGCGCTTGTCTCGGTGCGTGACGAAACTGTTGGCAATAGTACTCCGCAAAGTGAGCCCCCAGCCAGCTCTAGAACTAACGCCATCCAAACGCTTGATAGGATCGAGTTTTTGCAGCTAAAAACAAGAGCAATTTTCGGTCGCCCCGAAAGCATATGTAGTGACATGGACGCGGACGCGGACACACTAGCCCGTATGGATGAATATGGCTTAAGTTGTCTACTGGAATCAGCAAATGAGCTAAAGAACAGTTTCATTGCTGCTCACACAGTTTTGGAGGAGATAAATTTCGAGTCCATTTCCAGTGACTTGCCTGGCAAATTTGATTCAGCCTTGTTTGGTTTGAAGGCGAAGACGGAATTCATCGCAACATTGTTCTACGTTTCGAGTAAACACTACGGATTCCCAGTCAATTCTGGTCATGTCAAATCGATCTCGTCTGCCTCAATTGACTTTGCCCGCAATTCAACTGCGCATATGCAGATTGGACAACTTTCTTCTCTATGTTCAATGCAGTGATCGAGAAGGAGACTGAGCTAACGCCAGTGGAGAAGCTTCAGCATCTGCGTTCGTGTTTGAGTGGTGCTGCGCTGGACACTATACGATCCTTGGAAATTAATGAGGCTAATTACAGCATCGCTATGGGTATTCTTAAAGATCGATTCGATAGTAAACGTCTCATTTTACAGGCACACGTCAGAGAGATATTCGGGCTGGACAAGGTTGATGCGTCGGCGTCAAAGTTGCGAGAGCTTACAGACAAAGTCACCTCTCATCTAAGGGCGTTGGAATCGCTTGCCAAAAAGGATGAGACTGCTGATTGTTTTCTCGTGCATACATTGTTCCAGAAGCTTGACAAGCATGCGCAGACTAAGTGGGAGGAAACGTCGTCCTCCAGTGAGCTACCTTCGTGGGAGAAATTAAAGGCATTTTTGGAGAAAAGATGCCGCACTCTGGAGAATGTAGATCACGCCATGCATATCAATCAAGTTGGAAAGTGAGTACATAAAGCACAAAATCTTTCGTTGCATCAAGCGCTTCGGCAAGTGGTTGCGCGCGATGTGAAAATTCAGGGCAAAAGATTTATAGTTGCCCACGCTTTGAAAATATGCCTCCAAACGATCGCCAAAAGGAGGCAAAGAAACTCGCCCTGTGCCCGAACTGCCTAAAAAAAGGTCATATGTTGCGTTATTGCAAATCGATCTCATGTCGTACATTAAGGCCAAGCATCACAGCTTATTGCATTTCAATACTCACTCGGCCTCTGACGCTGTGCTCCTCGCCACGGCCATCGTTCTCATAAAAAACAATGCTGGCGAATATATACCCTGTCGAGTATTGCTGGATTCCGGATCGCTATTGCACTTCATCACTAGTCGTTTTTCACAATCGTTGCAGCTTCGAAAGGTCAAGTCATCTCTATTCTCTCTATTCTCTATTCAAGGCGACTGTAACTTGCATCACAGCAATCGTTGCACAATCGATTACTGAAACCCAGCCGGGTATTCCAGAAAGCATTGCAGATTGGGACGTTCCCTCAAACATTCAATTAGCTGATCCCGCCTTCAACGTGCCGCAGCGGATAGACTAACTCATCGGAGCTGGTCTGTTTTTCGAGCTGCTGTGCGTCTTGCAGATTCAGCGCCAGGACTTCCATTACTACAGAAGACGCAATTGGGTTGGATTCTGTCAGGTGGTGGTCAACGCGCACCTAAACTTTCGTCGTTAGCAAGAAATTTTCTGACATCATCAGCCCAAGCGCTCAGCTGAATGAATTGGTTCAGCAGTATTGGGAGGTAGAGCACTCTTTCGAGCCAGTATCGAAGGCAACCAGAGGGGAGCTCAATTGCGAGGCGAATATTCAGTCCGCTTACCCACAAAACGTAGTTTGGAATCGTTAGGCAACTCGCTTCAGCAAGCGAAGCGTCGATTTGAAAATCTTGAGCGCAAGCTCGCTCGCAATCCAGATCTAAGGAGTAAATATTCAGCTTTTATTGAAGAATATCTAGAACTTAAACACATGTCACGTGTCGCCGCAAACGACATTTCGAAATGCAAGTATTTCTTTCCTCACCATTATGACATAAAAGAAGATAGCAGCACAACTAAACTGAGAGTTGTATTCGATGGCTCTGCATCAACAACAAATGACTTTCTTTAAATGACGTACTGATGGCAGGACCCACTATACAGAACAAACTCTTTAACACACTAATTCGATTCCGGACTTTCCCCATAGCTCTAACTGCCAATATATGCAAAATGTATAGATGCGTTCGTCTCGTTGAGACTGACAGTTTCTATCAATGTATATTGTGGCGTAACTTTCCTGACGAAGAGATACAAGTTTACAAGTTGGACACTGTTACCTACGGAACCAAGCCTACTGCATTTCTCGCCATTCGGGCAATGTATCAGCTCGCCAAGGATGAGTGTTCTTCGTTCCCACTAGGATCCCAAGTCGTATTGCGGCATTTTTACGTAGACGATATGATATCGGGAGGCACTTCTCTAGAGGAAGTTCGCGCCATCATGCATCAGACGACGCCGGAGCATAAGCCTGATCAGTTGCACGGGGCAAAAGTAGTCCGTAATTTCCAGCTTCTGATTATGAGTCGAACGAAACATTGGTCGTGGTTGCACGGGAGGATCAGGAAGATGCAGTGACACATCCAGATTCCACTGGCAACGGGTCAGAGGAGCTGACACAGTGCAGGCAGGAAAACATCCAGAGACGGATCCAGTTGTGGAAGCACTATACCGGCCGCGTACTGGCGGAGGAAAAGAGAGCCGGTCAGCAGTGCGAGTCCGTGATGCAGCAGTCAGACGGCGGAGTCCGGTTGCGGATGCAACGCAATCTGGAATGGAAGAACAATTAGTATATGTATTGCCCGGCTAACTAAGTCGATAGAGATGAGACGCTGAATCTCAGGGTGTGGGCGCGGCCTTCGTTGGCGCCTGGAACTCCGGATTTCTGCTTCCTCAACCTCAATATTCTGCTCGTATTTGATGCGGACATTGTCCAGGAGTTCCGCAGCAGTTGCCTCATCTCCAGTTGCTGTTGTTGCTCCATCACCGCAGCCATCTCGTGCTCCCACTCCATATGCGGTTGCTCGGGCAACGTTTGCAGCCTGGATGCCCATTTGCTGTTCATCGTCGTACGGCTGCAATTGTCTTGGACGTCGCACACGCTGCTTAACTGCAGTTGATTCTCGATCTTCGCTTCCATTTCCATATCCAGCTCGTTTCCGTCCTCGTTTCGCTGTCCGACCACCTTTGCGCCAGGACTCGACATTGGTGATGCCCGTGTCGGCGCCAATCTTGGCGCTGCCCCCAAAGATGGTCGTCCAACGAAACCACTTTTGTCATAAGCCATAAAACGGCTCCCTTGGCGAGCTGTGTCCATGCGGTTGCAGATCGCGGAGCAGCAGGTAGACGCACAGGCCCAGGCAGGCGAGGAGGAGGCACACCAGGCCAAGCATTGCATAGAAGCCCTGACGAAAGCGAGCCGCATCCGCATTGGCATCCATCAGACGCACCCGCTGCCCCAAGGCACCGCGACTCGGCGTCCTGGGCCGAGGGCAGGAGTACCTGCAAGAAGCCGTAAACCCGTCGCAAGTGAATCCCATAGCCGGAGTCCAGCTGATTATTGGCCACATACGAATTGGCATTGCCCTGACGATAATTCTCATGACGATTGCTTCTGGACAAGCTGCGATCTGTGTCCAGCTCCGGCTGCTGTTTATCCTTTAGCAGCTGCTCGACAAGCGCTTCATCTACACCCGATGGTGCGTCCAAGTGCTTGGCGATCTCTCCCAGATTGTAGATGAATGGACGCTCCGGTGTGTAGGGCAACCATGCATCATAGATGCGTCCAGGCGTGGGATTGCCGCCTTTCACGAAATTCGAAAAGGATTCGCGTAGCAGCACATCTGCTCCTCCTCCGTGTTGAAGCGACGCCGGGCAATCTGTTGAAACAGACTGGGATCAAGGAGCAGCGGCAAGTCCATGGCGTGGACATGCGACTGATCGAATACGTAGGCGTAACTGACGCTACTGCTGCCATTGACCAGCTGCAGCAGGCGGAGAAAAGGCGTCTCATACTGCGACTCGGACAGCAGGCGCTGCATGCCCCACAGCAGCTGACCGATGGATGAATCCTCGCTAAAGTAACGCCATCGTATAGCCGCCAATTGAACGGAGCTGACGCTGTCCTCCAGCTGCATGGAGCGCAGAACATTTGGCAACAGCGTGTGATTGATATAACGATGCAGGGCCACGTTGCCATCGCCGGAAATTTTCAACTGAGAAAGTAGTGTTCCAGTCGTCAAGACGCACTTCAAGACATACCGGAAAGCGAAAGGGAAAGGGAAAGCTTCGTCAAGTTTAATGACAGCTTAGATGTCACCAAGACCCTCGGTCTCGTTTGGGATCCGAATGAAGACAGTTTCTTATTTACTTTTTCGTCTGCCAGCCACACAAAGCGATCTGTCCTGTCAACGATTGCAAGATTTTATGATCCTCTTGGCATTATTGGGCCAACAATGACGAGATCCATGCTTTTTGCGATGCCAGCTTGGAAGCATATGGAGCGTGCATATATGTGCTCTCATACAAGGTCGACCGGATTCAATCGCACCTGCTTTGCTCAAAGACTCGTGTTGCCCCGCTGAAGACTCTTACTGTGCCTAAGCTTGAGCTCTGCGCTGCTCACCTACTGGCTCTGCTGATTCAGGACATCGTCAAAATGCGCCTCTTCGATTGCAGAATCCACTGTTGGTCTGACTCATCCGTAGTCTTATCTTGGTTGCAGCAGGAACCTTCAAAGTTTAACGTATTCGTAACTAACAGAATCTGTGCGATTCAGCAGCTCACCGAAGGCATGGAGTGGCATTATGTGCCAACTGCATTGAATCCTGCCGACATGTTGTCTAGAGGCTCGTCTTGCTACACTCCGGACTATGGTTACATGGCCCTTCGTTTCTAGTCGGTGCAAGGAAAGATTGGCCTCAGCACTGCTTATCGGACACATAGCTGCCTGAGTTGCCTCATAAGATTCTTCTCGCCATTTCTGACCAAACAGATATTTCAACGTCCTTCAAGTACATCAACTCATTTGGAACTATGCAACGAATCTTTGGGTATGTTCATAAGTTTATTACTCTCAGGAAGGCATCAGGAACAGAGCACCTCACTACGGATAACATTCGCCACGGAACGCACATACTCATTCGCATTGTCCAAAGAGCGCACTTGTGCGATGAATATCGGAATCTTCGAAAGCAAGCAGCATAATTTCGCTATCTCCCTTTCTTGACGACTCTGGAATAATTCGTGTTGGTGATCGGCTGCGGCACTCAGCGCTGGCGTTCGACTCTCGTCATCCTATCATATTGCCTAAGCACCACCCACTAACTCTGGCCATCATAACACATCTGCATCTTAGAAATCTTCACGCAGGACCACAGTCGTTACTGGCGTCGATTCGACTACAATACTGGCCCATTGGCGGCCTAAAGACCGTTTCAAGAGCCTTGCGGAAATGCATTATTTGTTCTCGCTCAAAACCTCGTCTTATGCAGCACATCATGGCTGATCTCCCGAATGATCGCATCAAATACACTCGGCCCTTCGCTATCACTGGTGTGGATTACTGTGGCCCTAAGCGTATTTATATAAGCATAAGCGTATTTATATGCTTCACAACGAAGGCTATGTGGTTAGAGCTGGTTAAGGAGCATTTCTGAGCGCTCTGAAGCGTTTCGTCGCCACACGAGGCATTCCAAACTGCATCTGGTCAGAAAACGCTACAAATTTTGTAGGCGCAAGAGACGAGCTAGAGGATCTTCGGCGTTTGTTTGGAAGTGAAAAACATCGCGACGCAGTCCACTCTTGGTGCCTAGATCATGGATTTGGTTGGAAATTCATTCCGCCAAGATCTCCCCACTTTGGCGGTCTATGGGAGGCAGCCTTCAAGATGGCCAAGTATCATCTCTACCGATCGCTAGCTTCATCTCTGCTCGGATTCGACGAGTTGCGCACCTTAGTGTGCCAAATACAATCAATAATTAACTCAAGATCTATTATCTCAATTTCAGAAAGTATTGCAGACCTAGATATTCTGACACCAGGGCACTTCAACATCGGTGGCCCAAATGATGCACCGCCTGAGCCGGACGTTACAACGCTCAATTATAATCGCCTGGACCTCTGGCAGCAGGTCACATCTCTTCAGCAGATCTTCTGGAAGCGCTGGAGCCAGGAGTACCTCACAATACTTCAGCAGCGAGCAAAGTGGCACACCCCTCAGCAGCCTTTTAGAATAGGCGACGTTGTGAGCATCAAGGACGAGAATCTGCCACCTTTAAAATGGCCATTAGCCCGAGTTATCGACACTATAACTGGATCAGATGGTGTCATTCGTGTCGCTGTTCTATGCACACCCTCTGGTACCACTCGGCGAGCAGTCACTAAGCTGTGCGTCCTTCCAGTTGAGGATTCGGTTGAAACTCCTGTGCTTTCAACAGGGGGGAGGATGTTCGGAGCAACAGCTGATCCCAAAGGCTGCAATACCAAGCAATAATCTGTTATTGCATTCAACTAATTTTCGCGCTCATCAATCGCCCTGTCTTTGGACCCGCTATTCTAACTTCACTTATTTTTGCATGCATTTTCGTCTTTTGCCGTCTGCCTTTGTAACTCAAATTTATTCTTTTTTCGCTAATCGATCGGTGTGCAACAGCAGCTTCTCGACAAATAAAATCAATTGTAAAACAGTCAAAAATAAAACCACGGGCACGCGTCAAATATTAAAATAAATGTTATTCAACCGCGCATAATTCTAAGTTTTGTTAATAAACGGATAATAATTGAAATCCAACCTCGTTTTCATTTAGAGACAAATGCGCAAAGTTGCCGAAAAAGCTCGGCAGCTCCCAACATAGATTGTTTAGGTGCATAGCTAGTTTGGTTTTAAAGAGGTGTGCGCTTCTAATTGTCTTAAGGTCATGGGGAATATTGTTCCAAAGGCGAACCGCATGTACAAGAATTGTTTGACGATGAGAGTCTATGTCTAACAGTTGTGATATTGTTTGTTAGTCGTGAGGTAGAAAAATTAAGTTGTTCATATAAGTAAGTAGGTTCTTGTGTGGTAACTACTTTGTGCAACAATATTAAGGATCTGAGGATTATCCAGTGGTCCAAGCTGAGGTTATAAATTTTAAACGAGTAAGAAGATATATTGTCCAGTCGTTAAATATATATCTTGCTATGTTGTTGAACGCTACACTGAGTCTGCGCTTGCTGACTTAGTTTGCTTGCAGTTTGCAGAAAATCTCAACTCCTTAGAAAAGAGCAGGTGTCAAGTAAGTCTTAGCAATAAGGAGTTTAATATTCACTGGTAAAAGGTGCTGCGTCAAGTATAGTATCCGGAGTGAGGCATAGGATCTGCCAACGGCTTTGCTAATATGGTCATTCCAAGAAAGAGTTTTATTGAAAACAACTCCTAAATTAGTATTATTGCAATGGGGAAATCTGCACTGCGACCCTTCGGATCTATTGTGCCCCCTTCTGAGCCTATAGCTCGTCCATCAACCCTAGTTCTCGCACGAATTCGAGAGTTTTTACCGGGTTAAGGTCTGCTAAGTCCTCCTTCGGTAGGACATGTTTCCCTAGAAAACTACATCTACGTCTAGATAGAGCAGTGCATTCTGCTAGTATGTGCATCGAGGATTCCTCCTCGCAGTTGCAGAACCGGCAGGTTGCACTGCTTACAATTCCTAACTTAAATAGATGACTTCTCAGTTTGCAATGCCCGGTCAAGAGACCGGTGAGTACTCTGAGTCTATTCTTTCCCAATGCGATTATTTGCTTAAACCGTTTTAAGTTGTAGCTACCTAGGAGGTGTTTGGCTTGTCTGAGACCTGTGGTCTCCATCCAATGCGACTGCTGGAGTCGCCTCTCCTCTTTTCGTAGGTATTCCCGGATTGTGTGTCTTCCAATTCCACAAAACGGTTCAGGACCTATTAGGGGCCTGCATGCACCCATTCTGGCTAGTCTGTCAGCTGCCTCGTTTCCTGCTAAATCCCTGTGGCCTGGGATCCATCTTAGGCTTAGCCTATTATATGATCCCAGTTGGTTTAGCTTCTTTCGCACCTCGTGCACTACTTTAGACGTTATTTTCGCCTTGCTGAGTGCATTGAGAGCTGCTTGACTATCGGATAGAATGGCTATGTCTCTATTCCGATAGTTACGCTTCAGATTAAGGTCAGCACACCTCCCTATTGCACATACCTCAGCCTGGAAGATGCTGGTATATGTTCCTAGAGATTCATGGTAAGATATCCGAGGGCCTACAACTCCAAGTCCTGTGCCTTGGTCTGTAAGAGATCCATCGGTGTACCATTTTATGGTGTGTTGACCCATTGGATGGACTTCATCAAGTGTTGTCCAGTCCTTCTTACTGCTCAGGTTCACTTTGAAATTCTGCTCGAACATGAGCTCGGCAGTCATCTCGTCCCTTGATTGTAAAAGTAAGGGGAGATCACCTGATAGCAATTCTGCGTCTCTGTGGCTAAGGATACTTCCCACCCCCTCTCGTGCTATCCTTAGCAGAGTCGCCCTTTGTTGCAGTTCAATGAATACATGGAGTGGCGTGAGCTCCATTAAAACTTCCATAGCCGTCGTCGGACAGGTGCTCATAGCCCCCGTCATACATACGCAGGCCATTCGTTGCAGTCTTAACAGCTGCTTCTTGACGGTGATGAGTTGGGCTCTATCACCCCAGGCTATTGCTCCATATTTGAGCATTGGCCTGACTACCATTAGGTATAGCCATCTAATAATCTTCGGTGATGTGCCCCATGATTTCCCGGCTATGCTGCGACAGGCATAAAGTGCTCGAGTGCACTTTGCTATCGCATTTTGTACATGGGGGCCGAAGTTAATTTTACTGTCGAAAGTGACTCCTAGGTACTTAACCTCCTTACTTGTTTCTATTATGCTGTTTGATAGCCTTATTTGCCTCATTCTCTGCAGCTTTTATCTTCTAGTAAAGGGAACGATGACTGTCTTGGCAGGGTTGAGGTTGAGGCCCACCTCTCCACACCAGTCGCTCGTTATCCGTAGACCTAGTTGTACAATGTCACAGAGTGTTTCTTCGAATTTGCCTCGTGCTATGATGACAATGTCATCAGCGTAGCCCTGACATTGAATTCCATAGCCGGCAAGTTTCTGGAGTAGTTCATCTACTAGCAGACTCCAAAGTACAGGAGACAAAACTCCCCCTTGAGGACAACCTTTTGTGGTTGTGACAGTAACAGTGTTATCTTGAACTGTTGCCGTGGCTTGTCTAGACCCCAGCAGTGAGGAAATCCATCTGCCTGTGGTTGGGTCTAGGCCCCTCCTGGTCAGGGCAGCCTTGACAGCATCGTGAGATGTGTTGTCGAAGGCACCTTCTATGTCCAGGAAGGCGCATATGGCCACCTCCTTATTTTCAACTACTGTGCTTAAAGTGCGGTGTAGTTGATACAGTGCCGTGTCCGTGGATCGGCCTACTCTGTATGCATGCTGCATTGTTTGCAGCGGGGATTGCACCAGAAGAGTGCTTCTTATCTTGTGGTCCACCAGCTTCTCCAGCGTTTTCAACAAAAACGATGTTAAGCTGATGGGTCTGAAGGACTTGGGGCTGGTGATATCTTTCTTCCCTGCTTTGGGGATGAAGACCACCCTAGCTCTACGCCACGCACTTGGTATGTATCCGAGTGCAAGGCTACTTATCATGATCTTTCTAAGAATGGGGAGGAGTATGCCCTGCCCCTGCTGTAGAAAGGATGGTGATATCATGTCAAGGCCTGGCGATTTATATGGCTGGAAAGTACCAATTGCCCACTGTAATCGTTCTGGTGTGACTGTCGACTTGGCAGTTTTCCAGTCGGCAGACACTGGCCTAGACATGCTTCTTGCTTCGACTGTATCTTCTTGTACCGGGGTGCTTCCCGGGAAGTGTGTCTCAAACAAGAGCTCTAGTTTCGCTATGCTACTACCAGTGAAGGTTCCATCCCTTCGTTTCAAGGCTAGATTTGCCTCTGGTGTGCGCTTCGAAAGTGCCCTATGAAACCGGGCGCCTTCGGATGTGCTTTCTATACTTTCGCAGAATTCGCGATAGTTCTTTCGTTTGGCCTTTCTGATCTCCTTGTTGTAGGAGGTAAGGCTTTCACGGTAAGAGTCCCATAAACCGTCTCTCTTCGCTCTGTTGAAGAGGCGACGGGTGGTGAGTCGTAGCCTCTCGAGGCTATCGTTCCACCAAGGGGCATCTGTTTCTTTGCGCTTCCTTCCAAAAGGACAGCTTTCTTCAAAGGCATTTATTATGCTACTGTTAAGGTTGCCTACTGTTCTTTCCAGTTCCAGTTGCGACCGGGGTATTCCCGGTCCTTCACTGGATAGATTTAGTTGTAGGGTCGTTATGTACTTATCCCAGTTTGTTTTCCTGGGATTACGCACTGGTATGCTGCTATCCATATTGACTTGCAGTTCAAATAGGATAGTTCTATGATCAGACATGGATTCCTCCGAAGAGACATGCCAGTTTCTTAGGTGTGGCCTAAGGGCCCTACTAATCATGGTGATGTCCAGGACTTCCTCCCTGATTCTTGTTACGAATGTCGGTGTGGTTCCGACATTACCAATTTCTAAATTATATCTAAATATAAAGTCGAGAAGGTACTCACCTCTTGCGTTTGTGTCTGTGCTTCCCCATATCTCGTGGTGTGCGTTGGCATCGCGTCCTATGATAAGGGGGAGCTTCTCCTTGGTGCAGTGTGCTACTAGCCCGACGACTTCCGGTGGCGGACAGGCTCCATCGCCCGCGAAGTACGCTGAGGCCACTACAATGGTGCGGGCATGTCCGACCAACTGCACTGCTATTGGTACGCAGTCCCTGCTAAGGAATTCTGAAAGGATAGTATAATTAATACACTTCCTTACCATAATACATGTTCTTGGCACTGGGTCCCTTTGATCCCAGATTACCTTGGAGTCCGCTGTGTACAGGCCTTTGATGCCATCGTTAAACCATGGCTCCTGTACCAGAGCTAGCCCAAGGTGTTGGTTGGTGAACATCCGGGCTAGGACGGCCGAGGCCGCCTTCGCACGGTGGATGTTCACCTGGGCTAGCTTAGTGCCGATGACTTGTGTCATCGCACTATAGTAACGGCTCCATGCTGCATGACGAGGTGGGCCTGGAGTCTTCCCCGTCATCGCGTGCCGTCATGGTGACGTCCGCTGCTTCCAGTTCGTCCGAGATTTCCTGGGACGACATGGCCATTTGCTCCTCTATCTCCGCAGCCATAGCGAGGTCCAGTGAAAGGTCCGCCAGGTCTTCATCCTCGGCCAGATCCTCCAATGGATTGGGGGAATCCGCCTGACGAACCCTGGACTCGCTGACAACTGCGGGAGATAGGTCTGATTCGGCCGAAGGGGGATTCTCCACCACGGCTTTATCCTGTGCTGCTGGTGGGGGCGCTTCCCCCGTGCCAGCCCCTTTCTTCAGTCCGCTTACTGGTATTGTCCCGAAGCGGAAGAAGAGCTGGTGGCCTCTCGATATGATTTCGTTCTTGGAGGCCTCGTCAATGCCAAGCATTAAAACGGCTCCTCCTCCGTCGTCTCTCCTTGAGATAATCCTCCATGCGTCGGTGTCGATCTTGTTTTGGTTGCTCAGCAAAGCCAACAAGTCGATTGTTTCCCGATTCGCACTTCTCGGGCAGTAGATGGTGATATTATGGGGTGACGGAATGTCATCCCCCATTCTACTTTCAAGGGGTATACCCTTCCATGACTGTAGTTTCGATGCTACAGTCATCAGCCAGTCTGCCGATTTTTCATCTGTACAGTCAATAACCAGGTATGCCCACCCGGAAATGAATGCCAGTGAAAGAAACGGCAGTGTCCCATCCTGTCAGTATGACTTCATCCAGGAGGGCCTCCTCCAGCGCGGACAAGTCCCCCTGACTGAGGCTTACCTGGGGATAGTCCACAGGTAACACGGCCACCTTGACCTTTCTCGCGACAGACGCGTAGGTCGCGCGAGGTGCAGTGGGCGCTGAGGAGGTAGACATCCTGGCTTCTGCTGCTGCTGCGGATGTGCTAGGGCGCTCATCGAGAGTTTCCTGCTGTCCCGCTACTGAGGCGTTCTTGTGCGCTGCTTTGACAGGTGTGGCCCCTTCCGGTTTTTGCGTGGCAGCTGGTCACGCCGCGCGCACCCTTTTAGGAGTGTCGGTTGGCGGTGTCAGCGTGCTGCTCGACCTTTTGTGAGCCGGTGCCCTGTCTTGGACTGCAACAGGTCTTGGCTCTTTCGCCTTAGCCAGTGCAGCCTCCTGTGACATCCCCTGCTGGAGATAGCGGATGTACCACTTGCATCTTGATCCACAGAGTTCGCGCCTGTGGGGATCATCCAATCCTCCTGGTTCTCCACGACCTGGCAGAGGATTCTTCTTCTTTGACGGTCGGCGTTGTTGTTCCCGCCGCCTGTCAGCGGTCAACGCGGGACGCATCGGTAGTGATGGTCCTACCGTGCTCCTTTGCGTTAGATGCCGCGATGTCTGCAGACTTGTCTGCCTTTTCTGTGCCTGTGGCACTCTCCTATTGGTACCCGGAGTCTGGTTACTTGGAGGCTGGTCTGCCACGTTGGAGGGCCGCTCCCTATCGAGGTGGCGGTCCTCAAAGTGTCTAGCAACACTTTCCGCAGGGAGATCCTGCGGGGGTTTAAAGTTTTTCTTATTTCTTTTATCCATATATGGTCCCACGAGTAGCGCGACAAATATAGTGTCCATCCGAGCAGAGGTCCGCATGCCCGGATATGGCTGGTTAGAACAGGCGGTCGCCACTTGCCTGAGCCCACCGTTAGCGACTGAGCTAGTTTTTGACCCGGGCCCCCAGCCAGGCTGACTCTCAGCACGGTACGAGTAACACTCTTAGTCCGGCCCGGGGTGAGATAAGGGGAAAGGAAGAGGTAGGTACTTGTGAGGGAGTTGAGGGTGTGTGAGGCTATGCTTTAAAGGCGGCAACACAAACGCCTTGTCGGTACGATGATCGGTATCGTACCCGCTGTTTGTCCGGGACTGCTTATTACGGGGTAGACCCGCTATTCACAGCTAACCTCCCCGAGGGGTGGCCATTCGCTATCCGCAACCCGCGACCCGCCTGGTGGCCTCAGCTGAGCCCCCTCCGAACCATCTCACAAGTTCTTTGGAACAGGCCTAAATTAGTAACTCTATCTGCATAATCTATTGCACTATTTTCAATTTTTAGTTTTTCTAACATTTGCGTGTTAATAGCTTTCTTATATATGACAATGCATTTAGATTTTGTAGAATTTAATCCTAGACCATTTTTCTTGGACCATTCATTAATTTTATAGAGTGCTCTATTTGAAAAATTTATACATTCATTTATTCTGGACAACGGACACATATACATTTGGACATCGCCAGCATACATATGAACATAACATTCAGAGTCAACACCAAGAAGATCATTGACATAACAAGAATACAGTAAAGGACCAAGGACTGATCCTTTGGGGACGCCACGCTTAATTGAGAGAAAGGAGGACGAACTTGACAAAGTAACAGCGGACTGCTATCTATTTCTTAAATATGACCCTAGAAGTAATTTAGCAGTGTAGGTAAAATTATATAACCTTCTCATTTTAGTACATAATATGTCATGATTGACAGTATCAAAAGCTTAGCTATAGTCGAGCAGTGTCAGAGACGTTACATCCCCAGCATCAATGTTATTTCTTATATCTTCGACAATTTTCAATATTGGTGTTGTGCAACTCCTGTTCTTACGAAAACCAGACTGCTTATTACTCAGGAGACTGTTTACTATCATATAATCATTTATTTGTTTTGCCATTATACTTTCAAGTACCTTGGAAAAAAATGGTAAGATCGAGGTAGGCCGAAATTCTCCATTAGTTTTTGGGATAGGTACTATCTTTGCCTGCTTCCATTCTTTTGGAAAGACCGAAGTTGTAAGTGCAGTGTTAATTATATGAGTGATTTCATTAAGTATGGCGGGTAGTATTATTTTAACAAATTTAGACTCGATTTCATCCAAGCCCACTGCATTTGATTTAACATTTAACATTGATTTAAGGACATCATATTTGTTAACGCACATGAAACTAAAGCTAATATCACAGTTAATAGGATCACAGTTCAGATAGTCATTGTAAGTAGTTTCAGGTACGTGACAATCAACGAATTTTGCATTAAGAATTTCTAAGTCAACGTGAGTATCCTGAGTTATTTTAGGTTTCCCTATCCCTATTTCCTTTATTTTATTCCAGAATAGAAAGCACATTTTGCACTCTTTAGCAACTTTCCCACTGCAGTCCTTTGTCGTTTGAAATTCGCATAAGAGTAAGCAGTCTTAAATCTCTTCCATTTTGCATAAGCATCATTTCGTTTAAATATTGCACTTTTAACAGTTTTATTAAACCACGGTTTATCATGAGGCTTAATTTCTTTTGTTTTTTATGGGACACAGGTGTTAAATAAACTGCGAATGTTAGATTGTAAATGGTCAACTTGGTCATCAACCGTGGTCATATTATATATCGCAGTCCAGTCACATTTAAAAAATTCGTCATTTAAAAGGTCAATGTTTAAATTTCTTTAGTCCCTTAAAGTAATCGTCTGTTCAACTTTTTGGTAAGAAATATCATACGACTCAAAGACTAGGTCATGTTTGGAGAAGCCAGGTACAGGGATTTAGTCATAAAGCTGAATTTTAATTGGGTCATTGAAAAGACACAATCAAGAAGAGTACTACATGAGCTAGTAAAGTGAGTCGGCATGGTGGAGTTTACTACTTTGAATCCAAGTGATTGTATATTCTCGAGGTGATTCTCAACGAGTAAATTACTATTTAAGTCACCTAAAATTACAATGTCCAGATATTCTATAGATAATCTAGATATTAGAGATAAAATAGGGTCATAGTCAATAGATCGATTGGGACGAAACACACAACCAATGAGTATTCTTTGCTCATATTTGGGGCATTTTATCTCAACAAAAATATATTCTACGGGACTTCCATCGTTATGCTTTGCAACAATTTTGGACTTTAGGGAATTTCTGATATATATTGCCACTCCACCCGCATGCCCCTCATGATCAGCACGATAAACAACATAATCACTACACAATATTAGCGATTCAGACAAATTAGACAAAAACCATGTTTCAGATACACACACTATATCAACAGTAGAACACACAAATATATACCGAAATTCATCCATTTTCCTAGCTAAAATTTGAGCATTAATATGACATATATTTAATCCAGTCTTTTGTCCACTGTAACGAAGCTTTTCCAGCCGAGGTCGGCGTCTCAGTCCGGCCAGGGTCTGTTTACAGAAAATTTTTATAACATCTGGGACGACTGGACAGAGCGGCGGGAGCTCAGCCCAGAAAGGAGAAACCGTATGACGGTGTCTCTCCTTCCAAGGATGCCCTCAACGTCGCGCAGATCTGGCCGCCTGGTCAGATTCGTGGACAACAAGCCCGTATGACGGTAACTCTGTCCACGGACCGGACTCCGGTGTTACCAGGCCTGGTGCACCAGTGAGGGCCCTAGAATAGAAACGATAAGATCGTATCTCTATTCCTGGGCCATCACTGAGGCACCAAGTCTGGACAGTCGGATCGAACGTGCGCCCCCCCCTTGGGCTCGCCTCCGGTTACCTGTAATGACCTGAGGAAGAAAGAAAATTGGTTGCCCACAAGGGGGACGAGGAATAAAGAAAACATACCATCATCGTTACAAAGTCAATTATTTATTGCCCCATGCTGGGGTTTCCTTGCACCAGAATTATTAAATGTGTGTATCATAGAAGTTGCCGCACGGTTAGAAGAGTTGATCCCTGTTCCATAGACGGAACCAAGAAGAGTAGAGAAGACAGAGGCCGCTGGCCAGCTTACCCGCTGTTAGCAAAACGGGGCGGATATGCAATCCGGTTGCTGCGTTTCCGCAGGTGGCTCCTTGTCGGGTTTCAAACCTCCTGGCTTCTCTCCCGCTGCCGACTAATGGTCGTTGGTTTCAGAAGGGATGTCCCTGCACTGAACTTTGCGGCTCGGCGCTGCGCTGTATGGCTCTGGTAGTAGTTGGCTGCAAGCCTGGATTTGCTCACACACACACACCAAAAGGGCGTGTTGCGGCTGGTAGCGCTGCGCTGCGCTATGTGGCTCCTGTTGTGGCTGGCTGTGGCGGCGGCAAGGGCACACACACACACACACACTAGCACGTGGTCGTTGCCGTTGTTGTTGCAGGCTATAACGGCTGCACTGGTACGCGCACGCTGCAATGTCGTCGTTGCTGTTGTTGTTGCAGGCTGTGGCGGCCGCACCGCTCACACACACACACGCACTGAATTGTGGTCGTTGCTGTTGTTGCTGCCGACTGTGGCGACTGCCAGGGCACGCACACACACACACACTAGGACGTGGTCGTTGCTGTTGTTATTGCAGGCTGTGGAGGTTGCAAGGGCACACGCACGCTGAAATGTCGTCGTTGCTGTTGTTGTTGCAGGCTGTGGCGGCCGCACTGCTCACACACACACAAATAAAAAAAAAACACAACCGTGTAGTGATGTTGCGGCGTCACTGATCAAGAATGTCGTTGTTGTTGTTGGCGGATGCGCACGTTTGTTTTATTTGCTCACTTGGTAAAACACTTGCGTTCACGAGAAAACACGTCTACTTGATGCGAGCCCGTCAGAAAAGTGACGCTTGCCGTGGGCGATTTGGCAGATCTAGCGTAACGAAATACAAATTTTAAACAGTTAAAATACATTAACATTTTATCTAAAACCGATAGACAAATGTTCAATAAAAAAATCGATAAAATCAAAATCAATAATGTCTATATCATTGAACAGCTGTGAGCTTTCAAAGACAACATATGTTAGCACAACTATTTTTAGAGGTTAAAAAGAGTTTGCTACACGTGCTTTGACTGTTGGATAACTTGGCTGGCTGTAGCATTTATGATCTGGTTTTTTTTGTTTTTACAAGCTTCAAGTATGTATTAAAAGAAAATAAATGTTTTGTGACCTGTGAATATATGTTGTAGTATTAATTTTGGCTTGACACTACCATGCTTTTTAATACCATATTTGTAAGCAAATTCCATCTTCTGTAGAGTAAAACTATGTGAGGCACATATTGGCCTGAAAAAAAATATAGTTGTGTGAAATTATGGTTCGTCCAGTGTGTAAACTGTCCCTGATCAGCTGCCCTGGGCTCCCCATGCTTAAATTATGGCTTTTTTCAGAAGCCATGTCAGTCTGCAGGCAAACACTTTTTGGAGTATGGCATGGAGAAAAAGATGCCTCACGCAAATTTTCAGCTGTACGCGACTTTGTACTTTCAAATATTATTGACAAATCGAAATTTTCTGAGCAGGATTATAATTCCATTGTTGATGAAGTCAAAATTTTCTGCAAAAGGCTGTCCGAAAAGTGGAGAAAATGCAATAGAGATTGGTTGAACGAAGATTTGGTTCTTTTACGTCCAGACAAGAAATTGGGTGCGGGACGAAGGAAAAAGGACATATCTGATTGCCACCCAAAACGTCAATGCACGAAAGTTTCAAATCTCATCGAAGGCAACACTTGTGATGAGCTTATAAGAGCAACACGCATTAGTCTATACAAAAGTGGAAAAAGAAGTGCATCAGATATTGTTTCAATGGTAGCCACAGATCCGGATGCATCTAAAAAAATAAAAAGAAGCCTGGATGTAGACCAACAGCTGCCAATAAAATATACTCCTGAGGAAGCGTTAGCCCTTTACATTGATGGCGATTACACCAAAAACTCATATAAGCTTTTGCAAGCTGGTACAAAATCGCGAAAAGCTAATATTTTCCCCACATACGATGTTCTGCGATCCGCTAAGAAGATGTGCTATCCGGATTCGGTTAGAACGGAAGAATGTTGTGCAGAAGTTCCGTTGCAAGAGATGCTGAACCACACAATATCCAGAATTGTTGAAGCCCATCCCGATGCATTTAGTCAAATTTCAGTTGATGAAGGCAAATTCGAAAATTTGATACTCTATTCTAAATGGGGATGCGATGGGAGCTCTGGTCACGCAACCTATCGCCAAAGTTTTAGCAATTCAGAACTCAAAATGGCAGACCAGCATGTGTTCTTCATTTCTATTGTGCCGCTAGAAGTGCTATTGGGAAGCCATATACTTTGGAAAAATCCTCGTCCATCATCGACTCGGTATTGTCGACCTCTGAAAATATTGTTTGCCAAAGAGTCTACAGATTTGGTTAAAGTTGAGATTCAAAATATACAAGCTCAGATATTGGAAATCGTGCCCACTCGATTGAGCCGCTTCCAAGTTGACCACAAACTGCAGCTTACGATGATCGACGGGAAAGTTTTTAGTGTAATTGCTGAAACATCATCGCAAATATGCGGCATTTGTAAGGCCACACCTAAATTGATGAACGATGTAGATGCCATTTGCAGATTGCCAAAAAACGATGACTTATTTAAATACGGACTGTCGACCATGCACAGTTGGATTCGTTGCTTTGAATGCGTGCTACACATAAGTTATCGGCTGCCCATTAAAAAGTGGCAGGTCCGTGGCTCAGATAAGAGCATAGTCGATCAACGAAAGGCAACTATCCAAGATAGGTTCAGGGTCGAAATGGCATTATTGGTAGATATTCCAATGCAAGGTTCTGGCAACACTAATAGTGGTAATACGGCCCGAAGGTTTTTTCAAAATTACAAATTGTCTTCACAAATTACAGGAGTGAGTCAGGAATTAATAAGAAGATTAGGAGTAATTCTGCGCTGTATGGTCTCTGGATTTTCAATAAACACAGATAGCTTTCGCAAATATGGGTTTGGTACTGCACAGATTTTCGTAAGAGAATATCCCTGGTTTTACATGCCTTCCTCAGTGCACAAGATTTTGATTCACGGAGCGGATATTATTGAAAGTGTGCCATTACCATTAGGCATGATGTCGCAAGAAGCATTGGAAGCCAGAAATAAAGATATACGAAATTTTCGGCTTAAGCATACTCGAAAAAATTCGCGCTTAAATACGATGCAGGACCTAATAAACTCATTATTAGTCTCTTCGGATCCAGTAATAACAAGCTTGTGTTAGACTACATCAAACAATGGCTGCAAAACATAAGCTTTAGATATTGAAGTCCAAAACCTATTATTGGACTATTCTGAAGAATCTGAGAATTCCGATTCCGATTCGGACAACTAGCCTAAAATATTTTATGTTTGTAAAATATTATTCACAAAAAAAAAAAAAAAATTAAAAAAAAAAAAATTTGAATTATTAAAAAATTATAATTTTTTTTGTTTACTTTTATTCATTTTTGGGATAATATATCATAAAAATTACCAAATTTGTCAAATACTCTTTATTTTTTCAGTAATTAATTTCGTTACGCTAGATCTGCCAAATCGCCCACTGTGCGGTGTTCACGGGAATATATAAAATGAGCGAGCGCGATCCAATGGCTCGCTCATTGGAATTAAATAAGTTTTCATTATTATTGTGGGGCAGCGATATGCTGCCTCACACCCCCCCCTTTACTTCGGGGGGCGGAGCGAAACGGTCACGCCGCCCGCGTGCGAAATGTGGACCTGGAATCGCCTACCATCTGCCTCCACCAAAAACCTCTTTTGCCCGCGCGTCAGGGCTTTAGGACGGCCTACCGCCACCGCGTCCGACACCACGTCAGGGATCATGGTCCCCAAGCCGAAAGTCCGCCAGTCGGCCGGGATTTCGACCCAGTCGATTTGATCCCACGGTAGGTCCTGGGCAATCTCGACGTCCCCGACTGCGGCCAACACTTCGGCGAAGTCCTCGTGGTCCATGATCGGCAGCTCGAGGTTTCCTGCGCCCTGGCGATTTACCTCGTCGGCGAAGATGCCGCCGATGACCGACGAATCCGGTAGCCGGTCCCTCTCCATCCTCGCTATTTCCGGAGTCGGGTCCGTCGCTCGACTGTCCTCCGAGCCGTATAGGCTGTGCACCTCGTAGTCGGCTCCGTGAGGCCGGCGAGGGTATTGGCCGCTGTGCCCTGCCTCCCAAGATGACCCCCTCGGCCTCGGGGGATTCCTCGGGTCGACCAGCCATGTACTGTGGGAAAGAACGGAGATAATTAGCTACGGGTTTGCGTGTTGGTCCTGGGTTAGTTCGAGACGTAGAGACGTAGTTAGTGTTCGGAGTATTATGTAGGGACGTAGCATTTCGAAGAGTTAGATAGAGGCGTACGATTTTCGGAGGGTTAAGTAGAAACGTCTGACTTGGCCGAGGTCGAGGCATGGGGTGAAATGTTTGCGCTTAGGTCGGGAGTTGGCCCGAAGTGATTCAGGCGTCAAAGAGACGAGACCCGTTTCAGGCTGGGCATCGGGTTCGAGCTCAGTGTGGTAAGCTTTGAGGTCGGCGAGGTTGGCCACCCGGCGTCGGGATGTACCCACTTGTTGTAATCGCAATACATTTGGTGAGATAAACTTCCGGACGTAATATGGACCCTCGTATTTCGGTGCTAGCTTGGCAGCGAAACCTTCAGCGGCGTTAGATAACACGTGGTGCTTAACCAAAACGAGGCTTTCCAACTCCGGGCGCCACTCGCGACGTCGGAGGTTGTAATGGCGAGCCTGGTCGATCGTGGCCCGTTGCGTGTTTTCCTTCACTATCCTGAAGATCTCCTGGAGTCGTCTGGCCTTGTCTTCTGGAGCTTCCTGTTCCCGTCCGTTACCGGGTGTGACCTCGTCGTAGAGTGCTCCAGGGAGTCGGGGTTGTCGTCCTTGGACTAGGAACGCTGGGCTGAATCCGGTCGTGTCCGAGACACTGGTGTTGATTGCCAGCATGATTTCTGGCAAAAGGTCGTCCCACGTCTTTTGGTCCCCACAGATGTTTTGCGCGATCATCGTCTTGATAGTCCGATTCGCGCGCTCGGTCGGATTCTGTTGTGGGGTGTACGGGGCGGTGTGCTGCAACTCGATGCCGGCGGTTTGGCAAAAAGCACGAAAGGATCGACTCGTGAACTGTGTACCATTGTCGCACACAAAACGCTGTGGAATACCAAATCTGCTGAGGATGGTCTCTCGGAAGGCTCGTTCTAGATGTGCTGAGGTCGCTTTCCGTAAGGGGATTAGCTCGACCCACTTGGTAAACGCGTCGAAGAATACTAGGAGCATGGTATTCCCATGCTTGGAATGTGGGAGTGGACCAACGAAATCCGCGCAAAGTGTTCCGAAGGGCTCCTCCACCTGGCGTGTCAGCATCCGACCTGCAGGCTTAAGTTGGCTCACTTTGAATTTTTGGCACTTCACGCACTGCTTCACGTGGCGAGCTACGTCACGGAACAATCCGGGCCAGTAGTACCGCTGACTGATCCGAGCGATTGTCTTCCGGATACCCAAGTGTCCAGCGGTGGGGTGGTCGTGGCATTCGGCTAGTACTCTAGGGCGATGGTCGAACGCGACGCACAACTTCCAGGGCACGTAATCTTCCTCTTCTGGCCGGTGACCGAGGTGACGGTATACTTAGTCTCTGGAAGGTGGCAGGCGCTGAGTGAAGGCCGAACGGCATCACTTTCCAATGGAAAAGGCCGCGTCCCGGTACGGTGAATGCGGTGTATTCCCGGCTGCCACGGGCCATAGGAATTTGCCAGTAACCGCTTTTCAGGTCCAAGGTCGAGATGTATTTTGCGTTGCGCAGGCGCTCCAGGATGTGGTGGATTCTCGGCAGCGGATACGCATCTGAGATACAGTTTGCGTTCAGCTGTCGGTAATCGATGCACATCCGGACGTCGCCGGTCTTCTTCCCCACGAGTACGATTGGGGCGCTATGAGGGCTCTTGGATGGCTCGGTGCAATTATTCTTCAGAAGCTCGTCGACTTGCTCGTCGATGATGCGCTGCATGTCTGGATTCTTCGGGTAGTACCGCTGTTTGATCGGGCGGTCATCCTTCATGGTGATCACGTGCTCTGCGATGTGCGTGACTCCAGTCAACGTCTCAAACTGCGCTAGCTCCTGCTCCAGGAAGTCTCGTACCCATGGCTCCAGGTTAGGTTCTTCCTCTTTGACTCACCGGGGTCGTCATCGTCCGCCTCGTTGACATGAGAATCGGGTTCCGGGGGTATTGCTAAGGCGCATACCTCGGCCGTGGTTTCCCCGAAGGGGTAGGGACGTTGAGATGGCTCGCCATCTTCAAGTGGTCCCCAAGAACTTGGCCCGGTGGAACGGGTATCCTCAGTAGTCTTCGACTCATGGTCCTCCTCGTCTTCCTGTGCCGGGGTTGTCGGAGCGTCTTCTTGGTCGCGTGGGGTGCCCACCTTTGGGTCTTGAGATACGTTGCGTGGTGTGCCCGCCTTTGGGTCTTGCTGGACTTGCGTGGGATTGCAACCGAAAGGGTCTTGATACACATTACGTTGGTTGCCCGTTGGTCGCCTGGTCCGGCTGTGGTTCCCCCGAAGGGGTCTTCGTGATGCTTTGCTGGTGCGGACAGGTCGCCTGGTCCGGCTGTGGTTCCCCCGAAGGGGTCTTCGTGATGCATTGCTGGTGCGGACAGGTCGCCTGGTCCGGCTGTGGTTCCCCCGAAGGGGTCTTCGTGATGCTTTGCTGGTGCGGACAGGTCGTCTGGTCCGGCTGTGGTTCCCCCGAAGGGGTCTTCGTGATGCTTTCTGGTGCGGACAGGTCGCCAGGTCCGGCTGTGGTTCCCCCGAAGGGGTCTTCGTGATGCTTTGCTGGTGCGGACAGGTCGCCTGGTCCGGCTGTGGTTCCCCCGAAGGGGTCTTCGTCTTCGTGATGCATTTCTGGAGTGCTTCGATTGTTCCGCCCAATGTCGTTTCCCAACCGGGAAGGGGATCCTGGCTCGCCGGGATGGCGCAGTTGGTGTTACGACGTCCTGTGGGGGTCTGCAAACATGCTGGGGTCAAATGAAAATGCACTGGTCCACAATGCAGTGAGGCGCGGATGGCACAAAGGAAATCTATGCCCAAAATCACGTCGTCCACGACGGTTGACAGCACCAGGAAGGGTATGCAAGCGCAATTTCCACCGAGCTGCACTGTCGCGACGAGTGCCTTGCACACGGTGGTGCGGCTGCCATCTGCCATGCTGACCTTGGCTCGCACATCTCGTAGCTGGCTATGGCCGAGCTGGCCAGCTGCACTCTCGCTTATGAAGCTCCTCGTGGCTCCAGAGTCTATGGTGGCTTGCCTCACCTGGCCCTCGATCTTGACCTGTGCCACGATGCGCGCCTTCTCCACTCGCACGACTGGATCTATTCCCGGGACGGGTTGGCGGCTGCCCTCACCTGGTCCTGGGGCAGGTAAGGCCGCTGTCCGTTTCCCGAAGCCAAGCCGCAACCCTCCGTCGTCTTTGTTCCTCGTTTGCCACAGCGCCAGCAATAGTACAGCTGTCTGTTTCGGCAGTCTCGCGCCTGGTGACCGATTTCACCACAGCGTCTGCAAGCCCGCTGTACGTCGATGGCTGGTCCGGACTCCTGTAACATCCTGCTGACGTGAGGTTCTCCTCCTGGAGGTTGATGACTCGGCTGATGGTCTCGGAAAGGATTCCGATGTTTGACCACGACGGCTGATTCATCCCGGTTGTGGGTTATGGCTAGGCCCAGTTGTGCGGGTCCACCGCTCTGCCGTTTGCGCTACCGTACAAACTCGAAGTCCGCGGCCAATTGCGTCAATTGCGCAAGTGAGTACGCCTCATGGCGCCGGATATACAGCTGGTATTCCGGGAGCAAGTTCTCATATGCTCGATCCAGCTCCTGTGTTCCGGAATAGCTTGCTCGCTTCATGAGCAACCTTAGCTCCACGATGTACATCTTGAAAGGTTCCCCCGGCCGCTGTTGTCTTGCTCGTATCTGGTCCTCCAGGCGCTGAAAATATCGAGGGGGCAAGAAAAAGTCTAGGAAATCCTGCTTGAAGGTGGCCCATGATGATCCCTGCAACCGACGATCACTTGTGGCACAACTTGGTCCCTTGGGACTGGTGAGACGCTACGGGATCGACTCTTGGTGTCGCTGTGGTCAGATCCCGAGGCATCCCGGTATTGTTGTTCCAGCTCTACCAAGCGCTGGTTCACCTGTTCGTGATAGGTGTCCAACGAAACGAATGCGGCGACCCGGGTACGGAGTTCCGTAACGGTTCCTTCCGGATCGAGACCAAATTCTGCCGCTACACCCAACTGACGCTGACCATGTTGCCCGGTGTACGTATTTGGTTGGTGGCGATGAACGAAAAGCGTTTCTTTCTGTTAGGCGCACGTGGTTGAACACTAAGCCTTCCGCTTGCGTAGTTTTCCGAAAGTAACCAGTCGCGGCTGGATTAGTTGAAGGTTAACGAGTTGCAGGACCGTTGATTGTTTTCGAGAAAAAATGTTTATTCACTCGCAGGACCGTTGATAGTTTTCGAAAAATGTTATTTCGTTTGCAGGACCGTTGATTGTTTTTGAGAAAAAAAATGTTTATTCAGGCATAGGATCTTTGATTAAATTATTGATTCACGTTGCTTTGCTTTGTTTCTTGCTTTACTTGTGTTGAGTTGTTTTATTAGTACAGACGACTGCTCGCGGTGACTGTTCAAAAGTAACTCCCTTTCGATTCAGTTATGATTCACGTTGCTATGTTTAGTTTTCTTGCTTTTGCACGCGTTGATTTCTTTGTTTTGTAAAGACGACTGCTCGCGGTGACGGTTCCCAACTGACTGTCTGCTCGCTGCTTCGGCTCAAGCCATGAGACCGGCAGCGATCGCAGTCGACGTCGACAGAAGCCGTGAATGTAGCGCTGCTCGTGTACGCGTCGCGACAAAATGTCGCCTAGCCCTCTGCTTGCCCTTGTGGCGTCAGAGCCAGCCTGTGGCTGCTGCTCGCGCACGAGGCGCAGAAATTCGCTCGCTTGGAATTCTGCCCGCGCTCGTGGCGACAGAGCCAGCTTGTAGCGCTGCCCGCCCTTGTAGCGGCAGAGCTAGTTTGTAGTTTTGTAGTCGCGCGCGTCGTCTATGTGGTTGCTATGCTTGTGTTCGCGCTGTTGCAGCTCTGCTTGCGATGTGTTTTCTGCTGCTGCGACGGCTCTGCTTGCGTTGTTTTCTCTGCTGCTGTTGCAGCTCTGCTTGCTTTTATGGTTTCTGATGCTGCTGCTACCGTTGGCGGCTTTCGCGCCAAATCTGGCTCTTTCCCCTTGTTTCAGAAAAAAAAGCTATTTTGGGCAACGAAATTTGTAATATATCTCTACATTTATTAAAATGGCCGGCAAAAGGTTAGGCCGGAGGGACATAGATGACCATGATTATGCCATCCCGTTGGACTCGGACCAGGAAAGACATGCCGCTGGTCCGTATGCGGACCGAGATGGTCCGGCCGCAAGCGTGACCCTGCACCCTGTCCACGCAGTCCAACAGCGAGACGGGCACGACTCCGTCGAGTCTTTGGAGCTGCCACGTTGCTGGAGCGGCTACCAAGTTGGGTTGGCCCCAGCCAACGGCTGCTCCCGCGGCGCCGGCTCCTCCAGCTGCTCAGAGGGCTGTTTGGTGGTGGTGCCACACCTGAGCGGCGGGTCGGCTCCATAGAGCCGGTGGTGCTCGGAGTACGCGATCCATGCTGGCGGCGGTGCCCTCGTCGCGACCTCGCCTCTCTCTTCCGGTCTCCGCGATCTGGAAACAGCAACCAAAATCTTCCGTTGTGCGACGGACTAGCGCTGCTAATTTTCTGGGCCCGCTGCTACTCGTCATGAAGACAGAGAAAAAAAACAACTAAGCAAAATGGTCCAAAAAAAAATTTGCCCCCTTGCACAAATGGCGGAACGCCTGGATCGAGTTTTCCCTATTGTTCTAGATGCTTCTCCTGGTAGCAAGTATGTTGTACCTTCTGTTACTTCTCAAAAATCTTCGCTGAAGAACGGCTCTATCGCCTCTTCCGAATATTTGTCCTTTCCTGCTTTGGAATGTTTCGCCGGGAAAAATATATGTATTCAAAAAAACAATATGCTCGCTTTACAGGGTATTGCCCAAATGTCAGGAGTCCGCCCGGGGCGCGTGAGGGAGAAGGAAAAAATCTCGGGCAAGTAAGAAGATCTTTTGCTGAACGTGGAGAGAGATAAAAATGCCACTTGGTAAAACACGTGGGAAAATAAAAAAATAAAAACTTATGTTCTACAGGGTAAAATGTTAGTCGATGTGTATATAGGCAATAAAAATTCTGGGCCTGATGGAAAATACTTTGCTTGCGAGAACCCGTGAATGACTTTTCTGACGGGCTCAGTAGTACTTATATATTAGCTTGCTTATGTAATTAGGATGGCCCTATAATACCCTACATTTTGTAACGATGTGTGATATGTTTTAAATAAGAGCAAAAAAAAACATTGTCGGCCGATATCGATGCTCGAGATGTTGAAAAAACAAAAATGTCTAATAAGGATTTTGTTCCAGAAGTCCCTGCTCGGGCGCCATCTGTAATGAAGCTTTTCCAGCCGCGAATAGGCGGACGCTCTCGCTCGAAGATCGGCTAGGATGACCTGGCTGCGAACCCAAGATTGGCTAAGGAGGCCGAGGAGGGACTCCCGAGACCCGTTGCGTCGTTCTCCTTGCACCTTCTCCTTCCAAATTTGAGACGCAAGTTCGCTCCATTCCGGCGGCGTTAAGGGATGCAGCCCAGAAAGGAGAAACCGTATGACGGTGTCTCTCCTTCCAAGGATGCCCTCAACGTCGCGCAGATCTGGCCGCCTGGTCAGATCCGTGGACAACAAGCCCGTATGACGGTAACTCTGTCCACGGACCGGACTCCGGTGTTACCAGGCCTGGTGCACCAGTGAGGGCCCTAGAATAGAAACGATAAGATCGTATCTCTATTCCTGGGCCATCACTGAGGCACCAAGTCCGGCCAGTAGGATCGAACGTGCGTCCCCTCCTTGGGCTCGCCTCCGGTTACCTGTAATGACCTGAGGAAGAAAGAAAATTGGTTGCCGACAAGGGGGACGAGGAATAAAGAAAACACACCATCATTGTTACAAAGTCAATTATTTATTGCCCCATGCTGGGGTTTTCTTGCACCAGAATTATCAAATGTGTGTATCAAAGAAGTTGCCGCACGGTTAGAAGAGTTGATCCCTGTTCCATAGACGGAACCAAGAAGAGTAGAGAAAACAGAGGCCGCTGGCCAGCTTACCCGCTGTTAGCAAAACGGGGCGGATATGCAATCCGGTTGCTGCGTTTCCACAGGTGGCTCCTTGTCGGGTTTCACACCTCGCTGGCTTCTATCCCGCTGCCGACTAATGGTCGTTGGTTTCAGAAGGGATGTCCCTGCACTGAACTTTGCGGCTCGGCGCTGCGCTGTATGGCTCTGGTAGTAGTTGGCTGCAAGCCTGGATTTGCTCACACACACACACCAAAAGGGCGTCTTGCGGCTGGTAGCGCTGCGCTGCGCTATGTGGCTCCTGGTGTGCCTGGCTGTGGCGGCGGCAAGGGCACACACACTAGCACGTGGTCGTTGCCGTTGTTGTTGCAGGCTATAACGGCTGCACTGGTACGCGCACGCTGCAATGTCGTCGTTGCTGTTGTTGTTGCAGGCTGTGGCGGCCGCACCGCTCACACACACACACGCACTGAATTGTGGTCGTTGCTGTTGTTGCTGCCGACTGTGGCGACTGCCAGGGCACGCACACACACACACACTAGGACGTGGTCGTTGCTGTTGTTGTTGCAGGCTGTGGCGGTTGCAAGGGCACACGCACGCTGAAATGTCGTCGTTGCTGTTGTTGTTGCAGGCTGTGGCGGCCGCACTGCTCACACACACACAAATCAAAAAAAAACACAACCGTGTAGTGATGTTGCGGCGTCACTGTTCAAGAATGTCGTTGTTGTTGTTGGCGGATGCGCACGTTTGTTTTATTTGCTCAGTTGGTAAAACACTTGCGTTCACGAGAAAACACGTCTACTTGATGCGAGCCCGTCAGAAAAGTGACGCTTGCCGGCATGGCGGAAATTCCATGCGGTGTTCACGGCAATATATAAAATGAGCGAGCGCGATCCAATGGCTCGCTCATTGGAATTAAATAAGTTTTCATTATTATTGTGGGGCAGCGATATGCTGCCTCACACCACAAAGTACTCGAATTGGGGTCGGCTAAATCGCCTTGCATTGAGTTTTATTTGAAATATAAGACAAATTAGCGCACCTATCAAAATATAAATAAAAATAAAGATTAAGCACCTAACACAACACAAATGTACATAGATAAAAGCAAATAATATTACAAAACTTAAAACTGAGATTTAAATAGAAGTTAAGGTAGAAGTATAAATAAAAATAAATATAAGAATGCAGCGTTTCATAAGACTGCTTATGCACGAAAAAGTTCATTATCAGCTGATACTGCATCATTAGACGAAGAGCGTAAGTCATAAGAGCGGCTATTATCATCACAAGCTATATCGAGAGCGTCAAGTTCATCCATGCTCTTGATGCATACGAACTCTCCCCCCGCACATTGCTTAGCGTACACGAGAGCTGCACGCTTTCTGCTTTTTGAGCTTTAGAGCTCTCTTAAAGATTTCATAATTCGCCTTTGATAGCTGTTCGTTGATGTAAAAAGGCACATTAAAGTTGAAGCCCAGAAGATCCAGAGTTAGTGGTTGCTTCGTAATTCGCCGATGTGCACCAGCTGCTGATAGCAGCTCCCTTTTGTCTTTTGGCTATCAAATTTAGCAATCACAATCGGATCCAACGTACTCGATATACTTCCCTGATTTTCGGTTGTGGAGTTAAGTGCGGAAAAAAGCACAGAGAGTGAAAAAGTGCTTTTAAATTTTCGCCCTCGTGTTGCGGTATGCCGTGGATGCGTATTACATCGTTTTCTATTTTGGCCGACAATTTCGCTTCCAAACTCGCCACATGCTCCTTCAACGCCCGAACATTGCCAACATCCCTCTCTAGTTGCTGGAGGCGCTGAGCCATCTGGTCAAGCTCCCCAGTAATCCCGCTCAACTTGTCATTGAGCACACCTAGAATGCGTGCTTCAGCATCCCGCATGCTTGAGCTAATATGCTCAGTCTGCTCATCGAAGCGCTGATTTATCAGCTGTATAAGCTGTGGTGATAGAGCTACAATATCGGATACCCTTCCGGCCTTCATATCCGTGGACGACGTCTCGCTGCGCAGGCGTTTTGGGTTTTTGCCGGTCATTCCTGCGGTCGACATCGGAGTACGTGTGTTTCAATGAATTGAGTGGTATTTGCTTTGTGAGTGATTATTGTGTGTGTATGTTGAGTTTTGAGTGTTTTTGGACTATTGAGTAATTATGATTTTCGTTTATTGTCTATTACTTTCAATTAAGTAAAATGTTTGTGTACGCTTGCTGATTGGGATATTTTATTTTGTTTGCTTTGTGTTTTGTTTATGTGCGATGACCAGTGTAGGTTTTCAATGTTATAATTTTTAACCAAATGAGTGAAAATCAACTAAATTTAGCACGTAAACAGTAAACTTGTTGACACCCGCTTCAGTTGAACTGTAGTGTGTATATGCCTTAAATGAATACCCTGTATTCAAATACATAATATGCGGCACTTCGTTACACGCAATAATAATTATACATTAAACAGCCAGAGCCACTTGAAAATATTGGCACTGGCTCATATTACGCAGCGCGGTTCACCAGCTCTCAAGCTGACCGTTTATGCTTACGCTGCATATCCCACGCTCCGTCTGGAGCGCATTCCATGAGCAACATATACATGCTCACTAACACAAGCATATGCAAGCTACACTCTCTCTCTCTCTCTGAAGAACGTTCTGCTGCGACAGAACTTTACATATATTGTATACAGCTTATGGATTAGGCTGAGAACTTTAAAAGATCATTCAATAAACGCACATGGAACAAAACAGTTGTGCTGTCAAGCAACCGAAACAAACTAATACAGCCTGTGCAATTACAGCCTGTGTGATGACCAGCACCGGCACCGCCTGAGCCCATAGGCCAGGACAGCAGCAGCAGCAGCAGCAGCGAAGCAGCAGTAGCAGGAGTAGAAACTACAAGTAAGACGTGGGAAAGTGAGGTGTGCAGGCCGCCCACCTCACCGCCGCTGGAAAAGAAATACCTAATGCGGGGTAGGCAGGCCGCCCACTCCGCCGTCGTTGGACTTCCTAAAACCCATAACAACAAATATTAACGTAACGCGTATGAATACAGATCAGCAATCGGAGCGAACCGCTCAACAAGATACTGCTCCTGTCGAGCAAAGGGACGCTCCGACATTACAGGAGTCTCTGGAGTTGTGTCCCAACGATGTGGTCCATCGTCCCGCCCACTCAAAATAGCTGAGTACAGGGCAAGACAGCAGAAGAAAGAGAAGAAGAAGACAAAACGCGGCGGCCTAGTGAAGCGGCTGCTGCAGAAGAAGCACCTGGAACAGGATCTTCTAAACACACACACACATGCAGATGACCGACAACGCTGCCAAGAGCGTATTGAAGAACTAAAAACCCAACTTCGCCAATGTGCGAAGAAACGCAAATGAGCCGCGGAAACGCCAATAATTTTTAAATCCTACCTCAAGTTGAAGCACCCCCCAAGGTGCAACTTGAAAAATACTAACCACTGATAGGCTCTTACTAAAAACATATGATTGGACGTTTAATTGTATAAATAAAAATTGTGAGCCAATCATATGTAATATAACTAACAACTTTTTTATGTCTCTGGCGTTGGGTATATCACCCAACAGCAATAAAAAAGAAAAAAAAAAGGAAAATATTTTTTGTCTAATTTAAAAAAAACAAGTGAGCGCGGCTACTGTCGAGTTTGCTCGACTGGAGGATACCCTGTGCCAGTATCCATAATATAGAATATTGGTTGGGACCATCTCATATGCATATTCTGTCAGTTTGGTTCAGTTATCTAAAACAACAAAAAAGTTGTTCATACTAAGACTTGATTTTCGACTGATCGTTCCTATGGCAGCTATATGATATAGTGATCCGATTTCAACCAATTTCAATCAGGTTATAAGGGACCATCTCATATGCATATTCTGTCAGTTTGGTTCAGTTATCTCAAACAACAAAAAAGTTGTTCATACTAAGACTTGATTTTCGACTGATCGTTCCTATGGCAGCTATATGATATAGTGATCCGATTTCAACCAACTTCTGTCAGGTTATAAGGGACCATCTCATATGCATATTCTGTCAGTTTGGTTCAGTTATCTCAAACAACAAAAAAGTTGTTCATACTAAGACTTGATTTTCGACTGATGGTTGATATGGCAGCTATTTGATATAGTGATCCGATTTCAACCAATTTTGGTCAGGTTATAAGGGACCATCGCGTATGCATATTCTGTGAGTTTGATTTAGAAGGATCAAACAACAAACAAGTTTTTCATACTAAGACTTGATTTTCGACTGATGGTTGATATGGCAGCTATATGATATAGTGGTCCGATTTCAATCAAATTTGGTCAGGATGTATGCGACCATCCCATATGCATATTCTGTCAGTTTGGTTCACATATCTCAAACAACAAAAAAGTTTTTCATACCGAGACTTGATTTTCGACTGATCGTTCCTATGGCAGCTATATGATATAGTGGTCCGATCCAAATTTAAAAACAAACTTGACCTGCGTCCGGTATCCAGCAACCTACATGCCAAATTTGAAGTCTCTAGCTATTATAGTTTCTGAGATCGACGCGTTCAAACAGACGGACAGACGGACAGACGGACGGACAGACAGACGAACATGGCTCAATCGACTCGGCTGTTGATGCTGATCAAGAATATATATACTTTATATGGTCGGAGATGCTTCCTTCTGCCTGTTACATACATCACACAAATCTAATATACCCTTTTTGACCATTTTCAATGGGCACAGGGTATAAAAATAGGGAAACAAAATGGGCGGCCAAAAATCTAAAGTGGCAGACAGCCCAGCTAATGTCGTCAATAACGTTGAGATTGTTGATCATACATCTCAAATAGATTCACTCTATTACGTTATGATTATCTTGACATCCATTTCTGCGATTAATCTCGCATTAAAACTGTATTTGTTGCCAAGAGATCATTAAAGAAGCAATACCTTAGCCGAGGTAATGATATTGACAAAGTCTAACACACACACATACACATAAATAAAAAAATAAAATGGCAAAAAGTTATATTTTACACTTCACGGCATTAGCATTAACGGCATGTATTGCCGTAATTCTATTAATATACTTTATTCAGGATTTGATTACTGACTTAAAATCTATCGAGTGGCAAAGATATTAATGGATCATGGAATTAATGAATAAATGGAAATAAAAATGTCAAAAAGAACGCATGCTGCAATAAGAACAGCATATGACAATGACCCTGAATTTGCAAACATGGCAAAGCACTTACTTACACTATTCCAAGATCCAATAAGCATCTACGAATTCGAAATAGCTTATATGAGCGAATTCGACTTAATGGGGAAAATTAATACATTGTGACGCCACACAAAAAGGTATCGTTTTATCAACCATACCCGGCATCCAAGTAAATTCTTACATAGATGAGAATGACATACTTGGAAGAGTTTTGATAATTAAGGTTAAATTATCACTCAATTAAATGGTCACAACTGTCGGTATAAAGAATAGTCCACACTTCCATACTATATGGAGTGGAACGATATCTGTACGAAAGTTAAAGATCTAAGAATAGAGTTCGACAAGTCGTACAAATGTATCAACCAAACCCAAACCAACTAACACAGGCATATGCAAGCTACACTCTCTCTCTCTCTGAAGAACGTTCTGCTGCGACAGAACTTTACATATATTGTATACAGCTTATGGATTAGGCTAAGAACTTTAAAAGATCATTCAATAAATGCACATGGAACAAAACAGTTTTGCTGGCGTTTTCCTTTCAAAGAATATACATATTCTACAGTGCATGCAAAACATACTTTAAACATTACAGAACAGTTTATGGTTAAACATGACCGCCAATTCAAAGTATCGATGCTATATTGGCTGCCGATTGGTCCTATGGCTGCTGTATGATATTGTCATCCCACTTTGACCAAATTTGCTCATTATGTTAGAGATAGTATCAAACAAACAATCTGCGAGTTTGGTTGAGATATCTTAAGAAATAAACATTTTTTCCGATTGTTCCTATGGCAGCTAACATTTCGTTCAATAATGTGTGTGACTTATTAATTAAAACAGATTTTTTGCCAAAATTCGTTTTTATTCATCAACATAGTCCCCTTTTAGGGAGATACAACGCTTTTCGAATCTTTCGATACCGGCTTTGTAAAACGATTTTTCTTAGCCTTCAAAATAGGCGTCAGCTTCGGCGATTACTTCATCATTTGAGCGATATCTGTTACCACGTCTTTCAAACGCTCTAATAACGCTAAATAATAGTCGGTGTTGATGGTCTGTCCCTTCTGGAGATTGTCGATGAATATTATAAAATGCGCATCCCAAAATACAGACGCCATAACACACACCCATTTGGAAAACACCTTTTTCATACCCAAATGTTCGTGTATTATGGTGTGTACACTGCCTGCTGATATCTTTAGAATGTCAGAAATCTCCCTCACTTTCACTTTACGGTCGGACATAATGATTTTCAGTGTTTTTTCAACGTTTTGGCCTTCCAGTAGATGGAATGTCATCGGTGTCTGTACGACCACGTTTGAATTCGGCATACCAGAGCAGAGTCCGAATAATGTTTTCCAAGCCATTCCTGGCATTGAACAGTATTTTTTTTTCATTAAAAAACAATGATAAATCAGCACACGGAATTGCTTTGAATTCATTTTTCTTTTTAACTCAAAAGAGGCGTCACTTAAAGCACTGTAACTTGTAAAAAAATGGCCGGAATAACATATGATTTTGACAGTAAGCCTAAAAAGGTTGCCACTTTCGAAAAAAAATATTGATTTAGTATTAGTGCCGCCAGCTATGTGTCAGTCACACACATTATTGAATGAAGTGTTATAACATATAGTCATCTTACATTGACCAAATTTGGTCAGAGCATACGAGACAGTACCAGACATATAATCTGTGAGTTTGGTTGAGAAATCTTAAGATACAAAAAAGTGTTTCATAGTGTAAGGATGTTTCTCTCGACTGGGGTGTGTCTCAGTCTGGCCAGGGTCACTTACAGAAAATTTCTAGAACATTGCCGGAGCTACTCGTAGCGAGCTATGTTTGCGTGACTCATTACACTCAGAAAAAAATGAACGAAAAAAATCATGAACAATATTCTTGATATGTGACCGAATCGATCTCATTTTTAAAAGAAAAGCAGGCGACGACTTAAATTTTACAATTGTGTGGATATCATTGCTTTTGCTGTGTGTCAAAAAGGATATTTCTGTTCGAAATTAATGTATTTCTGTTTGTTTACAAAGTAACAATCTGGTAACTTTAAGTTTATTATAAATTGATCTGGCACCCCCATTAGTATTTCACCATAAGTTGAATTATGTAGTATTAACGCAGTTCGAATCGTGTCGTTGCGTCGTGAAGAACAAACGCTGAATTAAAGCATTGAATAAAGAACTCTGTATAATTTCCAAGAATCAAAGACTATTTTACTTTCTTGCACAACTGCGATCTGTTTGTTGGACACATATTCCAACAGGTTATGGGCCCAGACACACTTGTGCAAGTGGAAAGACAATAAGTAAAGGAAACATAAAGCTGTGAAAAATGGCAAGTGCGTTCATTAAAATTGAGCCGCTAAACGCGGACAATTACGATACTTGGAAATTGCAAATGTGTGCCATTCTTGTGAAAAGCGATTTATGGCCATATGTAAACGGTACGAAAAGTTGCCCTGATGCGGAGCCTGATCGAGCAGTATGGAAAAAGCAAGACGAGAAAGCCCGTGCAGACATTCTATTGTCGATCAGCACGTCGGAGTTGGCGTTAATTGAGAACTGTGAATCGGCAAGAGAGTACTGGCTAAAGTTGCAAGAAACGTTTCAATCGCAGGGACCCGTGCGAAAAGCTAGTCTCTTGAAACGTGTGGCGCTATCCCGGATGAGTGAAGGAAGTGATGCGCGCCAGCACATTAACGATTTTTTCGACGCCGTCAAGAAGTTGAAAGAAATCGGTGTAGCCATCGGCGACGATCTGCTTGCAATACTTTTATTGTATAGCTTGCCCGATTCCTACGAGACATTCCGATGCGCAATAGAAACACGTGATGAGTTGCCAAACCCTGATATTCTGCGTGTGAAAATATTAGAGGAGTCCCAAGCGCGCAAAGCGAAAACTGAACGCGAGGAAGAGAGTGCGCTATATATAAACCGCCGAAAAGGCAAAGGCAAAGAGGACAAAGGAAGAAAAGAAACACGAAAATGTTATACATGCGACAAAATAGGCCATCTCGCTCGTGACTGTAGAAGCAAGGCAAAAGCGAATGGAAAGAACGGGCAAAGTGAGACGAACGCAGATAAAGGGCAAAGTAAGAAGGAAGCTCTGAACATATGCGAACAGGCGTATAACACGGAGGGAAAAAACAATATGTGGTGCCTCGACAGTGGTTGCACGGCACACATGAGCTCAAATAAAAATGCGTTCGAGCAAGTGGAAGAAATTGAGAAGACATTACACTTAGCTAACAATAATACCGCAAAGGTAAATGGCGTCGGCGAAGTAAATATCGAAGTTAAAGAAAAGCAGCAGAAGAACGTAATTACACTGAAAGAAGTGTTGTATGTATCAGATCTACGACAAAATCTGCTGTCTGTTTCCAGAATTACCGATAAAGGGTATGAAGTGCATTTCCATCGGAATGAAGCAGTTATTATGAAAAATAATAAAGAAGTGTGGCTTCGAGCAAAACGATTTGGAAACTTGTACTATCTGAATGCTGAAGAGCATCAAGCCAACAACGTGAATGACAAGGAAACTGAAATTGATCTGTGGCACTGCCGTATGGGCCATTTAAATGAAAGTGATCTGAAAAGTATGGCTAAGAAGGGAAAAGTATATGGCATGAACATTAACGAGAGTGCGAAGTTATCGCAGTGTGAAATTTGCATCAGCGAAAAGCAGGCGGCAAATCACTACAAAAGTGCAACCGAAAAGAGATCGAAGCAGACATTGGAAATTGTTCACAGCGATGTGTGTGGACCGATGCGAACACAATCAATGAGCGGCTGCAAGTATTTTGTCACCTTTATTGATGATTATTCTCGTTATTGTTCAATCTACTTTCTGAAGCAAAAATCAGAAGTGCTTGAAGTATTTAAAACATATAAATCTTCAGTTGAGAATATTACAGGCCACAAGATCAAGATGTTGCAGACCGACAACGGCACGGAATTCCGAAACAAAGAGTTTGACGAGTTTCTTCGAAAGCATGGTATTGGCCGCCGTGTGACTGCCCCATACACGCCACAACAAAACGGCATAGCTGAGAGGCAAAACCGTACACTAGTCGAAATGGCTAGGTGTATGATGAAGCAATCTTCATTCTGGGCAGAAGCGATTAACACGGCGTCCTACATAAGAAACAGATGCCCCACTAAAGCGTTATCTGGAGACTTGCCATACACGTACTGGACATCAAAAGTGCCTACAGTGGGATATATACGCACTTTCGGAACCAAGGCTTTTGCATTGACAAAGGGCAAAAACAAGGGCAAATTTGAGTCAAGGTCGGAAGAATGTGTACTGCTGGGATATGCTTCAGAATCGAAAGCCTATCGGTTGTATTCACCAAAGAAACGTACAATTATAACCAGCAATGATGTTATATTCATGAATGTTTCCGGATTCAAAGGTACATTTACAGAATTCTTCGACGAGCCAGAAGATGGTATCGATATCCAGCTTAACGACAACGTAGACGAACCAGAAAATAGTTCATCAAGCGACGAAAGTGTAACCGAAGAGGCAAGTCAGCCAATAAGACATGGCAGAGGACGTCCAAAAATCCAGAGGACCGGTCAGCGTGGAAGACCACGAAAAGTGTATCAGCCACCAAGAGAAGTTGTTCCAGAAAGCCATCAAGACGACCATGAAGACAGTGAATCACCACTCGAGGATGCATTTGAAGAATGCGAGATGGCATTCATTGCAGCCACAAATGATCCCTTAACCATCAAGGAGGCCCAAAGCAGTGACGATGCTGAAAGCTGGACAAAAGCTATGGAAGACGAGTTTATGGCACAGATACTCAACAAGACTTGGCAAATTGTTGAAAGACCCAGCGACCGCAAGGTAATTGGAAACAAGATGGTGTTTCAAACCAAAGATGACGGCAGCTCAACAGGCAAAAAGAAGGCTCGCTTGGTCGCAAAGGGTTATGCGCAGAAGCCCGGAGAGGACTTCCACGAAACGTATTCACCTGTGGCACGATTTACGTCGGTCAGATTGCTAGCAGCACTATCTGCAGAATTTGACATGGAAATCCATCAAATGGATGTGGTCACAGCATACCTTAACGGCGAATTGGAAGAAAAGGTCTTCATGAACATACCGGAAAACTTTAACGAGTTCATGAAAAAGCTGGAATCTGGAGCTCAAATCGGATCGAATCAACAGCGTCCTGCTTCAGAGTATATAAATGCGGCAAATCAATGGCGAAAAGCTATTAAGGAAATGAGAGATCCCGTGTGCCTTATAAAGAGAGCATTGTATGGACTACGCCAATCTGGATTACGTTGGTACTGGAAACTCACAACGAAGCTGCAAGAAATTGGATTAGTACCCACCGAGCAGGATCCGTGCCTGTTTGTGAAACGACAAAAAGGAAAACTTTTGATTGTCACTATATACGTGGACGATTTGCTACTTGCGTCAAATCATCCGGAATGGTTGCAGCAGACGAAGACGCACCTGAGCCAGGCTTTCAAGATGAAGGATTTCGGCGCAGTAAAGACGTGCTTGGGTATCGAGTTCGAGCAGAACAAAGAGAAACGTCAAGTATTTCTATCTCAAGAGAAATACATCAGTGCCATTTTGAAGAGATTTGGCATGACTGATTGCAAACCGTCGATGACCCCAATAGAGTCCAAATCAGTACTGCGACGCCCAGATGAACCAAACGAAGACGAAATGAGAAAGTATCCTTATCAAAACTTAATTGGTTCCTTAATGTTTCTTTCAGTCACAACACGTCCAGACATTGCGTACGCAGTAAATTTTATGAGTCAGTTCAACTCAAACTACACGGCTGAACACTGGAAGGCATCGAAGCGCATCCTACGGTATCTAAGTGGTACGAAGATGAATGGTCTCCTCTTCAAGCAAACTGGGGATGATCTCTATGGCGTGGTCGATGCAGATTGGGGTGGAAACTTGACAGATCGTCGTTCCTACTCTGGTCAAGCGTTTCTACTGGCAGGCGCCGCCATCAGCTGGGAGGCGCGTAAGCAACGTACTGTCGCATTATCGAGTACAGAATCGGAGTACTTGGCAATGTCAGAGGCCGTGAAAGAGGCTTTGTACCTAAAAGCACTTTTGAAGAGAATCGGTACAGATTGTGGATCTGTGCGCATTTTCAATGACAACCAAAGCGCACAACACCTGGTCAAAGGTTTTGGATTCCATCCTCGCACAAAACACATTGACGTGCGTCACCACTTCATCCAGCAGAAGCAAAAGAGCGGCGAGATCTCCGTACAATATATGCAAACGGAGCGAATGCCAGCAGACGTTCTAACGAAGGGCCTAAGCGGCAACAAACACAATGAATGTAGTTTATCGTTAGGAGTCACATATATTTAAGATTGTCACTTTGAGGGGGTGTGTTCGAAATTAATGTATTTCTGTTTGTTTACAAAGTAACAATCTGGTAACTTTAAGTTTATTATAAATTGATCTGGCACCCCCATTAGTATTTCACCATAAGTTGAATTATGTAGTATTAACGCAGTTCGAATCGTATCGTTGCGTCGTGAAGAACAAACGCTGAATTAAAGCATTGAATAAAGAACTCTGTATAATTTCCAAGAATCAAAGACTATTTTACTTTCTTGCACAACTGCGATCTGTTTGTTGGACACATATTCCAACAATTTCTATCGACTGTGAGTATATTTTAAAAAAGTACAATACATTTTATGGGAAAAAGAATTTTACAGGAGACGAAAACTCTTAGATGGCGCCACTAAATCAAGTGAAATTGACAGCACTCCCAGAAATCGCCATCTGGCGACAGTCAATCCAATAGCTTTATTATTCAGTGCATACTTTCTGGAAGCATGTAATTGTAATCGTTTTAAGCTCTACTGCAATTATTTGTATATTCAATTTTCGTCGTTATCATTGATCTCCTGTTGCTTGAGAAATAAATTTATGTTTTTTTACTCGGTGGGAGCTAGCCTAAATAGGATGATCGTCGCTGACAAGAAGAGGGGCACGGGTATCGACATCCAAAACCACTAAAGTAGTTTCAAGCTCCATTAAAACGAAATACAGAGTCCTGGAGCGGCGTGGAACTGTTGTCCTGGTGGTTCTCCTTATTTATCAGTTCAATCGGATTTTTCCCCACACCCTTGAGACTTGAATTCTACCACTGCCAAGCAATTATATTCAGGGACTGCAAATAAGAGTTATGAATGCTAATTTCAGCTAAAAAAATCAATGTGAAGGAAACATGCTACAGTAAAATGGTAAACACCAAAATTCCTATTTCAGCCAGAACTATTGATATCAGCCAAAAACTTATATTTTCAATTTATAAAATATAAATCAAATTTAATTCATATTTTTAATTTTTATTTAAAAAGTCAAAAATAATCATTAAAATTCATTTTTTTAATAAAAATTTTGAAATAACTCTTATTTCTGATTTTTTCAATAAAAATAAAAGTTAAGAGTTATTTTTGATTTTAATTTTAAAAGTTACAAATAAAAGTTATTCCATAACTTTTATTACAAAAATCAAAAAATAAAAGTTAAGCTGAATATCTTTTGAACCAATTAGTGTATAACAAAAATTTAAATTTATTCTTGATCTATGATTCGAGATCTTTCAAATGATATATCAAATGTCCTTCAAGGACGAATTTGAAGGATCCAATTATTTTCTATTAATATTTTTCATTTTTTTTTTCAATATTCTGTTGCAGTAATATATGTTATAATTATTGGTAAGAAAAATACCAGCTGATACTTATAACACTATAATTAATAAAAATACAAAAATATACTAGTTATCAGGCTTACCACTGAAATTAACGTTTGAGGCAAGGTTTGCCTCTGCCGAACATGGCCTGAGAGTGCTTCAGGCAATGAGGAGTCAGATGAAGACAATGAAATAGAAGTTCAGGCTGCAATAAATGAAATAAACAGTTACTGTCCGAAGCTAATTGACATAAACGAAGATATAATGACTTATTGGGAGGAGAAAAAATTAATATATCCCCGTTTGTACCAGCTAGCAAAGGTGATTCATTGTGTTCCTGCAACACAAGTCAGCGTCGAAAGGGCATTTTCAGCACTGAAGCTTATACTTTCTGACTTGCGATGCAATTTATCGCCGATTTCCTTAAAGCAAATTATGTTTTTAAAACTTAACAAAACATAAGCTTAAACATTGTTGTATAAACCAAAAATATTTAAAAAAAAAAAAAATGCAATTTCATTACCCTTGGATTTGAAAAATATATTTTTCTATTATTATTTTGAAAGTTGTAGTATATATAACTGCAACAGAATATTGAAAAAAAAAATGAAAAATAGTAATAGAAAATATGTGGATCCTTCAAATTCGTCCTTGAAGGACATTTGATATATCATATGAAAGATCTCGAATCATAGATCAAGAATAAATTTAAATTTTTGTTATACACTAATTGGTTCAAAAGATATTCAGTTTAACTTTTATTTTTTGATTTTTGTAATTAAAGTTATGGAATAACTCTTATTTGTAACTTTTAAAATAAAAATCAAAAATAACTCTTAACTTTTATTTTCATTGAAAAAATCAGAAATAAGAGTTATTTCAAAACTTTTATTAAAAAAATGAATTTTAACGATAATTTATAACTTTTTAAATAAAAATTAAAAATAAGAGTTTTTCCGTAACTTTTAAATAAAAATCTAAAAATAATTGTTATTTTGCAATTTTTATTTTAATAGTTATAAAAGTTGCGGTCCCTGATTATATTACATTAATCTCAAAAATCCTGAAGAGACCGGACCAAGGCGGCAGCTTTGAAAATAACACAAAGATGTTCGGAACAAGGAACAGTTCATTCGTGGACGACAACGAGTTCGACGACCAGCTAGATGAGCTGGACAGAAGAATTCAAGAGGTTAAATTAAGAAAATTAAATATGTAGCCAATTCAATAAAATACTTAAGCATTAATTTACTGTTAAACGGTTAAATTATAAGTAATATATGCTATATAAAAACCAATCGGGTCCTAAAGTGGAAAATATGGGTATAAATTGAGAACGGTTTGTTCTAAATGTGTAACCAACACGGTCCTAAAGTAGTAAACAAATGTTCAAGAACTGAGCACCTACTGTTCGTATAATGTTGTGGATATGTGCCTGAAACAAACTGAAAAGTTCTTGGATTGTGCACATGCTGTTCATATAATTTTGTAGTCTTGTTCCCAAAACGACAACTATATGTTTCTGAAACGAACTAAAATGTTCATAAAATGAGCCCAAAAAGCGATTAAATTGTTCCCAGTCGTTCAAAAAATAGCACCCAAGTGTTCATGAAATTTCATGACCAAGCGTTCATGAAGTAAGAAAAATCGTTCTTGCGCTACTTTCATGCACAGTTTGTTTTGATTTGTGCACAGATGTGCTTGTTTTTTTTCTGAGTGTAGGGAAAGTTTAGGGAATGCACACTCGCCGGGTCGGGTGAAACCGTGGCAATGATCTATCGGGTCCACGTCTGATTAGACCGTGACCAGGGATCTGTCCGCTGTGCGTCCGGTGAAACCGTGACAAAGGTCTCCCTATGGCACGTCCGGTGAAACCGTGACCCAGATCCTCCTCTTGCACGTCCGGATGAAACCTGTAATGGCCAGCTGATGCTGCTCAGGTGTTCCAGCGGCTTATCGCGTCACAACCCTCCTCCTATGAGCCTTCTCGCGCGGGAGAAATATCGAAAGCTCCCAAAATTCGTTTAACCCTTCATCGCTTTAATGAAAGAAAATCACTTTGGACGGCACTCCGCGCTAGTGACGAAAGCAGCACGAAGGGTGCAAAAGGCGACTAGCATATATACACAGGAAGAATGAAAAATTTGCTATGATACCGATCGAAAGGTATCAATTTAACTTACAAATGTGCATACTAAGTCATTTGGAAACTCACCTGGTTCGTGAGATAAACAGGTGTAAGTGGGAGGGGCAAAATTTAAATGATTGGAGCAAATGGGGCCGCTGGAGCCGTTTTGATTTTTTTTAAATATTTTTCTGTTTTAATCAAAAATACGCGTCGAATGACACTTCAATCAATAAAAGCCGACTACTCGTTCAAAAGATAATTAATTTTGAAATTTTAAGTGGCCTTCCGAAAATGAGATGAAAAGTCAGTCTCTGATTGTGATGCTTTTTTATCGATTAAAAAACGTTAACAAAAAAAAATTGCACTTGTCATTTGAAACCGAAATTAACATAACGATTACGGAGAAAACTTTAATTTTGATAACTGAATTGGCGGATAACGGGAACTCCAACAATATTTTAGAAGCCGTGGTAAAAATTTCAGGATTATTGCAGGATATTGCAGTGCAGGATTATTGTCTGGACGAGTTCAAGAGTCACTTCAGAATATCCCGTTCATTATTTGAAGTACAAATTCTTAGAGATCCACCTAAATAGTATATAATTTATAATTCCCATTTACATTCGCAGTCTCTTCTGCGTGTTGTCCCAAATAAAGCAATGGAATTGAGTGAACCACTTGCTAACGTTCCAATGAACAAAAATATGATTGATAACTCAATTGTTTTGCAAGGTGTTTGCGATAATGCTGGAAAATTTATTGATGCTTTTGTTGGCCAACCTGGCAGGATGCACGATGCTCTCGTATTCAAGACCAGCCCCTTATTTTCCAAGCATTCCAATGTTTCGGACAGATTCATTGCAAAAGACAGTCATTTAATTGGGGACTCAGCGTATCCATTAAGTGTTTATTTACTAACACCTTGCAGGGACAATGGACATCTTAACGCATCCCAAATAAGGTTCAATGTCAGAGTTTTAGCAATAAGAGCAGTTATTGAACGGACATTTGGTCATCTTAAGAGAAGATTTCGTCGTCTTAAGTATCTCGATATGAAGTCTCCTACTTTTGGGAACTACATTATAATGGCATGTTGCATGTTGCATAATTACATTCAGCTGGACACTGCATTTGAGGATGAAGACTGGATGAAAAACGAAGACATAGATTAGGGTGTCCCTTATTTGGTCAAAGTCAATATTTTAAAACGCATACGGGCTAGTTCTGTTCATTAGGTCCTAAAGCACTCAGAAATAAATTTTTACCTCAATCGGAGTATGATAACCCGTGCCGACTTGGATCGGAAAATTTAAAGATTATATGGGACAAAAAAAAAATTTTTTTTTTTTTTTTAATTTTTTATTTTTTTATTTTGTTTATTAGGTCCTAAAGAACTCAAAACCAAGTTTTCACCTTAATCGGAGTACGATAACCCATTCAAATTTGCATCGAAACATGAAAAAACATAGAAAAATGTATAATCAGTGTTAAAATACTGTTTTTTCATGTTTCGATGCAAATTTGAATGGGTTATCGTACTCCGATTAAGGTGAAAACTTGGTTTTGAGTTCTTTAGGACCTAATAAACAAAATAAAAAAATAAAAAATTAAAAAAAAAAAAAAAATTTTTTTTTGTCCCATATAATCTTTAAATATTCCGATCCAAGTCGGCACGGGTTATCATACTCCGATTGAGGTAAAAATTTATTTCTGAGTGCTTTAGGACCTAATGAACAGAACTAGCCCGTATGCGTTTTAAAATATTGACTTTGACCAAATAAGGGACACCCTAACATAGATATTGAGGAAGTGCCATATTCGGAGATCTTAGGTACTTAGGTACTTCTAATTAAAAGTAAAATAATATAAGCTAAAACAATTTCGTTTATAAAATATTTTTTTTATTCAAATTAATTTGGTTGGCTGGACTGGGTTGATATTTTTTCTATAAGTTTTTCCAGCAAGTTATTTCTACCCAACTGAATAGTGTTATTTTCTTCTATTGCAACTCGCAGTTTTCGCAGGTCTTTGGTGCGAGTAGCATCGGCTTCAATTATCTTTTTTTTGTGGTAATATGAATTTCTTGCCTCGTCTGCCATCCGCTTGCGTCTCCCTAAGTTAGTGCTTTATGCTTTTTGCGATTATTCTTTCTTTCTTTCTTTATTGGATTTCCCAGCACTACAAGTTCACACTTATTATTTAATATGCTAGTCACAATGTGTTTTGTTTACTTAATATGAAATTACTTATAATATATTTAAAAACTAAATTTTACAATAATTAAATTTTATTTTATTTATAATTAATTTTGATTTAATCATTATTTACTTAATCTAATGTCTGCAAATGTTGTTTAAGTTTAATATTAAATTGCGATGCGCTTCTGATAGTTTTCAATGCATGAGGCAAATTGTTCCATAAACGGACAGTGTACACGAAAAAGTGATCCTGTGCAGAAAAATCAATGATCTAAAGTCAATCCACAATTTAAGGCTAAGGTCAAAAATGTGGTTGGAAAATATAGAGATTCGGTCACAGCGTCTACGATTTAAAATGTATCTGGCAATTGCATTAAAGGCTACCTTCAGCTTACGCATGTCATTCGCATTGCAATGTCCAAATACCTCCACCCCGTAAAATAGTGTTGGTACCAGGTACATTTTTGTAATTAGCAGCTTGATATGAAGTGGCAGAAAAGATATTGATATTGCCAACTGCCTGAGCTGCGCATAAGTTTTGCTTGTCGCTATGGATACGTGATGACTCCAAGACAAGGTGTTATTGAAATGAATCCCTAAGTTAGCGGCTTTGTTTACATATTCAAAAGGACTGCCACAGATGCGCAGCTCATGCAATTGGGTGGAATCAATGATTTTTTTTGTATATAACCAAGCATTTGGATTTACTAGGGTTTATTTCTAAGCCATTATTTTTTGCCCATATTGAAATATTTTCCAGATTACTGTTGCAAACATTAAGACATTCACTAATTTGAGCTAACGGGCGACTAACATAAATCTGGACATCATCAGCATATAAATGAACTTCACAGTTAGACAAAACATTTGGGAGATCATTAACATAGACAGAGAACAGAAAAGGGCCCAGGACGGATCCCTGAGGAACCCCGATTTATGCTTAGAAAACTTGACGTATTGGGCTCAGAGACCACTGCTTGTACTCGCTCTTTAAGGCATGACTCGATAAGACTAGTGGCAGAATTTTCAAAGTTTAAAAGTTGTCTTAATTTTGTACAGAGGATATTATGGTTAACAGAGTCGAATGCCTTTGAGTGGTCAAGTAATATCAAAAACGTCACATTACTATGGTCAAGTTGCTTACGAATGTCTTCGCTAATGTTGAGTATGGCTGTAGTACAACTTCTGCTTTTTCTAAATCCGGACTGCTTGTCACTAAGAAGTGAATTCGTTTTCAAAAAGTGGTTAATTTGCCTTGCCATTAAACTTTATAAGACATTTGATAGGAAAGGCAGAATTGATATAGGTCTGAAATCATTGTTAGCTTTTGGGATCGCTAATATCTTTGCTTTTTTCCAGTTTGAGGGAAAGACGGACGTAGTGAATATTGTGTTAAATATGTAAGTTATATGTGGTAGGAGTGACGGCAGGATTATTTTTAAAAATTTTGGATTTATTTTATCAAAACCTTCTGCATTTGACTTAATATGTGGGATAGGGTGTCCCATATTTTGGCAAAGTTGTTATTTTTAAACGCATACGGGCTAGATCTGTTCATTTGGTCCTAAAGCACTTGAAAAAAAAGTTTTAGCTCAATCGGAGTATGATAACCCGTGCCAACTTGGATCGCAAAATTTAAAAATTATATAGGGCAAAAAAAAATAAAAATTTTTTTTTTTAATTTTTTTATTTTTTTGTTGTGTTAATTTGGTCCTAAAGTACCCGAAAATAAATTTTCACCTTAATCGGAGTACGATAACACATTCAAAATTGCCTTGAAACATGAAAAACATCGAAAAATGTATAATCAGTGTTAAAACACTGATTTTTCATGTTTCGAAGCAGTTTTGAATGTGCTATCGTACTCCGATTAAGGTGAAAATTTATTTTCGGGTACTTTAGGACCAAATAAACAACACAAAAAAAAAAAATAAAAAAAAAAAAAAATTTTATTTATTCTTGCCCCATATAATTTTTAAATTTTCCGATCCAAGTCGGCACGGGTTATCATACTCCGATTAAGGTAAAACTTTTTTTCCAAGTGCTTTAGGACCAAATGAACAGATCTAGCCCGTATGCGTTTCAAAATAATGACTTTGAAAAAATTAGGGACACCCTAATGTAGGACATTATCTAAAATATCACAAGGACGGATACACATGAAACTAAAACTATTATCACAGTTGGATTCAGCATTAAGGTACGTGTTGCTAGCCGCCTCAGGTACCTGAATGTGGACAAACTTATTGTTTATCTGTTGCACATCAATTTCCTTCTTAAGTTGAGGCTTCATTTTCCCAATCCCTAAGTCCCTTAGATTCCTCCAAGTTTGTCCGGAAGATATTGCACTACTGAACTTGGCACTGTAGTAATTGCTTTTTGCCGTCCTAATAAGGTTTCTGACAGTAGTTCTAAGTTGTCTAAAGTTATCTTTAAGTTGACTCGTTTTGTAGCGCTTCCAGCGAACATAGGCATTGTCTCGTAGACGAATGTGAGTTTTTATGTCATTATTAAACCAGCTCGATTGAGTCTGTTTAATTTTTTTGGATCTTAGCTTAACGTGTTTGTCATAAAGTGTCTTTATATTGTTTTGCAAACAGTCTAGTTGGGTGTCAAGAATAAGTGAGCTATATATTTGATTCCACTCGCTGAGAGTCAATTCTAAAGCTAACTGATTATAATCTATATGCTTGAAGTCCCTGTAATGCATCAGTTGGGCAGCGCCAAAAAAAAACGACTGCCTTCCCATGATCCAGGTTTCCACAGCGGAGTGCCGGACCCTTTGATACCCTAGCTCTTTCGGGATGGGGTGGGGTTGCTGTGTCCGATGGCTCTGATTACATAAACTTAATTTTTATAGAGTCCCTCCTGAATCTAAACGGGAAAGAAACCAATATTCCAAGTGAACTACTCATCTAAATCAAAGGCCAAGGAAAATTAGTTTGCTTGTTCGCTTATGCTAAAGGCGGCTGAAGTCAATATCTTATCGCTGTTGAAATTCGCGGAATCTGAGGTGGAAATCGATCCTCGCAGTCTGTACCCACCCACCATGAGTCTCTGGAGCGAGCTATTAGAGACTCCCAAATTAAAGTTTATCACATCAAATCAAATGCTGCCCCCTTAGCAAAAAAAAACTTAAGCGATCATCTTAAATATCATTATAATCCAGTAATTTATTTATTTAAAAACATTCCAATTGCTTTGTTGTTTGTTTACATCAGTTCATTATTATTTTTACTCTTGTAACATTCCCAAATAAAAATTGGTGTTTATGAAAGCAATCTAAATTACATAAACGCCTAGCTTTGTTTATATATTTAGTTAAATATTAATTTTATACATCTAACCAAGTGAATAGGAAATTTTTACATTGTGTGTTTTATTCTCTTTTACTACAGTGTGTGTATGTGGTTTTCGGACAGTGTGCAGTATTAATTTCTAGTTAATTCCTATTTTAAATTTAGTTAATTTTCTGTAAGTTTTATTTTTTTCAGATCCATAGAATTTTATTATATATTTTAACTAATTTATTTATTATTTTTTTTCTTATATTATTTTTTTTTTTTAATTTTTTTCTTCTGTAATTTATTGTTTTTCTTAAATGCTTTATTTTCTCATCAACTTCAAGAAATTTATTCATTTTTTTTTTGTTTGTTTAATTTGTTTAATTAATTCTTTAGCTAGTGGACGAAATTTTGTTATTGTTATTGTTAACCGTTTTATTGCGTATGTGTTTGCACCTGATCAGCTGTTTACAGCTAACGTTTCTTTTTTTTTCAGAATTAAAAAAATTGCATAGAGAACAAAAAAAACAAGTGGGAAAGGCTATAGCCGAGCTCCCGACTATAGGATACCCGCTACTTACATAAACAAATTAAAATTTTTTTATTGCATGCTTTTAGGCATTTCAATTGCTTAAAAGCTTTAATCAGCCAGTACCACCTTTCTGTTTGTCCGATCTTTTTGGGATTTAATAGGAGGATAGGTAATAACAGTAGCTAACGTTCACCGTTTAAAAAAACATAATATCTTGAAAAATGTGCGTGTGGTGGATTTTCGCGATTTACGGAGGCGGAAAGGGGCGTGGCAAAATTTTGAAACAAACTTGACCTGCGTGGGGTTTATAGAAATCTGTGTGCCAAATTTGGTTGCTCTAGCTCTTATAGTCTCTGAGATCTAGGCGCTCACACAGACGGACAGACGGACAGACGGACGGACGGACAGACGGTCATGGCTATATCGACTCGGCTGTTGATGCTGATCAAGAATATATACTTTATAGGGTCGGAGATGCTTCCTTCTCCCTGTTACATACATTGCAACGAATACAATATCCCCTTTTACTTATTTTTAATAAGTAACGGGTATAATAAGGAAAGTCGAAGTCGGAATACTCTCACTGCCAGCACATACTTACAAAGAGGTGTTAGCCATATGTAAGTATGTACTCCGCTAAGGCAGCAGAGATCCGGCCACGTACAAGAAGGAAAGAGATAGCAAATACAGGTGTTGACTTACGTTCAATTAAGTATGATGCGGTGAAAGGCCTTCCAACGATGCACTTTTAATTGTTAATTTGCATAAATTTTAATTGTATTTTTTTTTCAACTTGTTTTCTATATTTTTTTCTGCATGTTTTTTTTTATTTTATCATAATTTCATTCTTTTCCTCTTGAGCACTTTGCATTACGTTCTCAATTCTCATATGCAAGTTTTATGTATTTACTTATTTTACTTCTTACATTTTTTTTCTCTAGCTGATTTTTTTATTATTTTCTTCTAAGGCTCGTGCACACATAACACATTCTTTCGTGGTTTTATTTTTATTTTGTAGCAAAAAAAAATTTTGTTAATTAATAACCAATTTGAAAGACTGGTGTATATTTATCGGGGCATATATGCCTTAAAAAAAATATTTTTCTTTTGCAAGAACACTCCTATACCACAATTCACACACACTTCACTAGATTTTAACTTTTCTTGTAGGTTATAGGTGTAGGTTCTTGTAGGGGTTATAGATGAATTATTGAAATGGAATTGATTCCGATAAATAGGTGACCCTCGTTGGGCTCTTCCAGCCAGGTGTCGGAATATAAATCCGAGTGCCAAACTACTGTGGCCATTAAATTTGGATTTAGCTGATTATAGCAAGAAGTGGAGCACTATGAGCGAAAAAGAAATTAATTTTCACGTAAAGTGAAATATTATATATGACGACATACCTTTTCTTGTGCGATTACAAAAGTGCAACGACAAGAGGATTTCAACACTCTAATTTGTGGATGCCTCCGGATTTGGTTTTGATCACGTGGGGGGTCTGCAATCCCGTGGCTGCCAGAACCACTGGTTTTTGTTTCTCAAAACCAAACCAGGGTTTTTAGTGGGCCGTCGAATTTCCTTTTGCAATCCGAAAAGATGAGACTCGTGAGCAAATCACACGGAGTAGAAAGTATAAGTGGAGCACGCAGTGTCCACTGGCCAAATTATGCTGCTTGCACTCGGCAACTTCAAAGGTTTTCGATCGGCAAGATGAGATCTTATGCTGCGTTGCAGTGGATTATATAGGCCGGTAATGAAAAAGCTTCCCGAGTGGAGAATGCGAAGTAGGGTGCGATTAGCGAAGCTCATTAACATAGTTCTATTAATAGAATATTAAAGCATCCAAAAGTATGCTTCAGATAAAGACGGCTCTGCGTATGCATAGCTTAGCATAAAAGCTCTTGTTTTGCACTGCTAAGTGGACTGCAAGCTTGATCTATTGGCGGTTACAACGCAGGCGACAAATTTGTCGAAAATGAAGCGCTGTAACTATATAAATTTATACGTATTGCTAACCGACCATTACATCCCTGTATTTAATTGTTAAGTCACTATAGTCAATGTCAATATCATATGTTATAAAAATTAAGTCATCTCTGGAAAAAGCAGGTACAGAAAGCTGGTCATACAGAAGTATCTTTGAGTCGTCACTTACAAAAATTACATCTAATAGGGTATCAGATGTATTTGAAAAGTGAGTGGGGAGAATACTATTGACTGCGCTAAGGCCTACTGAGCGCATTTGCTCAAGCAGATGACTCTCTGATAAGAGGTTACTGTTTAAGTCGCCAGCAATGATAACATCTGTATATGCAAGAGATATATTGGAAATTGCTTCCATCAATTGAGCATAGTCAATGAATTTGTTAGCTCTGTAGGCAGTACCCACTAAAGTTTTTAGGTGTTTTTCTCTGTTCGTCACTTCAATGAATAAATATTCCTTTGCACATTCCGGTTGATGCTTGCATGTAAGCCTACTACTAAGTTTCTTATTAACATATATAGCAACACCCCCTGCATGCCCTACTCGGTCTGAACTATGCACAACATATCCATCACAAACAATTGACAAGTCACAATAGTTGTTAACAAACCAAGTCTCGGACACACAAATAACATCAACACCAGAATTTACAAAAAGGTACCTGAACTCATCTATTTTTTTAGCCAGACTCTGAGCATTAATGTGGACGACCCTCAAACCAGTATGCCTTCTGCTCAATACCCTTACTACACTGCTCGTTATGGAACTACTTATATTACCCTGCATTATAATAACCTGAGATCAGAAGTGTACGCTTATAATTGAAAAGATTATTTGTTAATATTTTGAAAAACAACGAACAGACATTTGCATTAAAAAACTTACTTTCTCTTAAGATAAAGATGTACATAGATGAATACATATAAATAAAGACATACAGAAAAAACATAATCATTCGTGAGTTAACGAAAATTACCAGCTGCATTGTCATCAGCAACTGTTTCGGTAGCGCCGATCGGAGAGGGAGAGCGCAAGACATGCTCTCTATTCTGAGCAAACTTCAAAAGCTCTTCGTTGCGCTCTATAACATGCACGCTGTCGCTCTCGCTATGCTTTACATGTACAAGACCTCGACGCGTAAAAACAGCAGTGAGCGCCTTAAGCTTTTTAAGCTTCATTTCTTCTTTGAAAATAGAGTAGTTCTCTCTTGTAAGCTGATCGTTTATATAGATAGGGGCCAGTGAATCATAACTCACCAATTGCAAGCTTAGTTTCTCTTTCGTGCTTCTCTGATATGTGCCGACAGCTCTCTGCAGCATTGATTTTTCACGTGGGTTATCAAACTTAATAATGACCACGGGATCAACTGCAGAGGGCACATTCCTCCTTACTCGAAAGATATCGCGAATTCTCGGTGGTGGTGTTAAATTCAGTGAAAAGCATAAGGTGTTATATATTGTTCTCAGGTTTTCTCCCTCAACATATGGCAGCCCATGCATACGCAAGTCGCATGAATGGCTGGCATTAACCTGCGCGGACAACTTCGCCTCCAATATGGACACGCTTTCCTTTACGGCCTTCAGCTCACCAGCCTCCGATTCCAATTGGCGGACCGTCTCGACGAGCTGCTTTACATCACCAGCCATATCATCGAGCCGAACCTGGAGAACTTTTAATATGCGCTCTTCGGCATCCCTCATACTAGTGGTGAGGAGGCTGGCTTGCTCGTCGAAGCGTGCGTTGATCATGCCCATCAGCTGCGATGATATTGCCCCAGACAGGCGCTGCTCCTTCAAGTCAGTGCTGGTGTTCTCGCGTGCGCGCTTGGTAACTGGTGCCATTCTGTCCAGCGTTGATTCTGTCTTCTGCGTTTTGTTTTTGTTGTGTATGTAATAGGCGGCGTTGACAACCCTGCGTCAACAGCTGATATAACATCACTGGACTCAGGGATTTCGGGGTTAGCCTACCACGGTAACACTGGGACAGAAACGAATGGTTTGAGGGTCACGATATAAAACGCGCACTTACACATGTACATAGATATAAGTTACTTAAATAAATAAGCTCGCGCATATTTAAAACTGGCGACGAGGATGGGATTAAAAATAATTTAAATTCGCGAGTAAAATTATAAGTACATGGAAGACAAAGACAGCGATCAAATTTCTAACTCTGTTGGAAATGCCGCGTCAGTCAAAGAGGAAGACAGAGACGAAAATACTGCAACGAGTGGAAGTAACGAATTAGAAAATCAAAGGAAAACGAGCGATCAAGCTTCCAGTCACAGTGGAAGTGCCGCGACAGTCAAAAACACACGTGCTGAAAGATCTGAACAATTAGAAGGCAAACAATTATTCAAGCATCGAGGCCCAATGGCTGGACTTGGTAATCTAGAACAATTCGACCTGGCTCAACCTCACAAATGGACATCCTATTGGGAACGTTTCACTTTATTCCTACTGGCCAATGATGTTAAGGAGGAAGAGCGGAAAAAGGCGGCTTTTCTTACGCTGGCGGGCGCGCCGCTGTATGAACTATTAACGTCATTGGCCTCCCCAGCTAAGGTTAGTGATTTGAATCTATCGGAAATTTGCAAAGTACTCACCGATCATTTGTCTCCTCGTCCGTCGGAAATCGCTGCGTTCTATCATTTTCATAAGCGTGACCAACAAACGGACGAGTCTGCAGGGAATTACATGGCAGCGCTGCGTACATTGGCAAAGGATTGCAATTTCGGTGCGGCTTTGGACCGCATGCTGCGAGATCGTTTTGTGTGCGGAATGAAGGATGGAAACCTACAAAGGATTTTTCTTGCCGAGGAAGCGTTGACGTTGCAACGAGTTCTAGAACGTGCAATAACCAGCGAGGCCGCTGCAGCAAGTGCAGCTATCATGAGGCAAACAAGTGAAGTGGAGGTTTCCGCGTCAATACATGGTGTGTCATCGAGCCGCTCACGGCGATCTCAGCGCAGTCGACGCAACATCGAGCGAGGGTGTGCAGGCTGCGGTGGTCATCATATGCGGAAGCAGTGCCCTCATCGTGAGAGTGTTTGCCATTCTTGCGGCCTGAAGGGCCATTTACAGCGCGTCTGCCGCCGCGCCCATACGTCTAAGGACAGCGCGACAACGTCTAGTTCAAGAAACGCACGTACGACAGCGTCAACATCATCAAATGCTCGCCAAGGAGCTCATCATGTGAATCACATACGCCCACTAGTAAATCAAAAAAAATCGATAACCATCGTCATCAATAATCGATCCTGCATATTTGAGGTGGATTCGGGATCGCCTGTGACTATTATGAGAGAGTCAACGTATCGCTATATTTGGCCTAAAGGAAAGCAAGATCTCTCCAAATGCGATTTGGATCTGAACGACTACCAGAAAAATCCGATTCCTGTAAAGGGAGTCGCCGACGTATCTATCTTCTATAATCAACGCAAAATCGAGAATTTACCGCTCGTTATTGTCACTGGCGGTGGCGCGAACTTACTCGGTTGTAACTGGTTCGACTCGCTTGGAATACGAATCGAAGGAATATTCTCAATAACAAGCGACACAACTATTAAATCTGTACTTAAAGCCCCTACAGACGAGCGTTTTTTCACCGACACTTTTTGTCATTTTTTGTCAAAAAGCTGTCCGTGTCGCGTAACCACACAAAATTTCAAAGCGCCGGTGAAAAACCGAAGCTCACCGATGGAAATGGAACACGTTCTATTCCATCGGTGAGCGATGGTGATCGACACGGACAGCTTTTTGACAAAAAGTGTCGGTGAAAAAGCGCTCGTCTGAAGGGGCTTTTAGTAAATTTCATAATTTGTTCTCAACTAACTTGGGCAAGTTGACTGGACCGCCAGTGTCGTTGTGTATAGATGCGTCTGCCACACCTGTTCGTTTACCTCCACGACGGATACCATTCGCGATTAAAGGCTTGGTAGAGGAAGAAATCAACCGACTTTGTAACCAGGGCATTCTGGAAAGCGTTGAATACACAGACTGGGCAACCCCAATCGTACCTGTTATCAAGAAGGACGGCTCGGTCCGTATTTGTGGAGACTATAAGTCAACTCTGAATAATGTTATTAAGCCACATGGCCATCAGATTCCGGCAATTAGCACACTGTTGGCGTCAATTGAGGGAGGCTCAATCTTTGCTAAAATCGACTTAGCGCAAGCCTATCAGCAACTTGTCGTAGACGAACGCTCAGCTATGCTCCAAACAATTACAACACACATGGGCACCTTCAAGGTCAATAAACTGCAATTCGGAATTTCATCTGCCCCAGGAATATTTCAAAGCTGCATTGAAAACGTTGTTCGAGGTATTTCTGGCGTGCTTCCATACTTCGACGATATAGTAACATGGGAAAATCGGAGTTTGAGCTTGCTGAGAGGCTGAATGAGGTACTTACCCGTTTCGAAACAGCGGGTGTCGCCGCATTTCGGCGGATTTTTTATATTTTTTATTTTTTTTTTATTATATTTATCCTAGTTTAAGTTAGTTGTTGAAATTTGTATGAAGTTTAGGGTTAATTAGGCTTAGGGCGAAGCGAGAGCGCAATAAAGCTTTCGTCATTCGCTCTGAGCGCGAATTCGCCTCGCTTCGCCACCGTAGGGTAAAGCTAGGCTTAAGAAAATGAAGTTCAGTTGTCGAATACAATTAACGTACGCACAATCGCTCGCTGTCGAATTCGTTCATTTTAAAAGCCACCACTTTTCGTCTATTTGATAAATAATATTAAATAAATTTTTCATAAAAACTCTTATGAATTTTCATGGCGCCCCCGGGTGGACAATTTTAAAGTGAATTTTTTTGATTTTTTTCGAGTGCCAAACAACAAAGTTCGAAGTGTTTATTTTTTTCGAACAGTGCAGCAAAAAATATACACAGACATCATTCTTCGCATTGTGTGGCCCGCGACGCGAAATAATTTATAATTTAAATTAATAATTTTAAATAAATCGCGCCGGTCGTGCAAATATTGTTGCTGCATCTTTACCATCTGAACATCGCCCTTTTCTTTGTGTTGGAAGACGATTTTGGAGCTGAAAATGCCAAGGAAAGTTGCATCGGCAATCAAAAGTCCAGAACAGCAGGTACTGTGCTAAAAATTGAAAGCCAAACAACCACAATTTGCATTGGTTGTGCTATTAAAGCCAACGCTTTCAATTCTTGGCACATATGTAAAGTAGTTGAGCATTTAATATTTACTTATATTAATATATTGCATGCACTAAGTAACCGCTTTGGAGTTTGTTTGTTGTCATTTTGTCAATAATTAGTATTGTGCGATTAGTGCTCTGAGCTTCTGCTAAATTAAAGCATTATTAATTGCTTATTAATTTCACTTCGCTCAGTCGTTCGTTCCCCCCTCTCTTGCCTACACTTGCAGTCACTGGAAGTTGACCAGTTGACTGACACCAGCGCGCATACATACATACACACACACGTACATAGCAGCGAAGCTGCAGTCCGCTATTTTTTGTTTTCGTTTTCGTTTTGCTTAGCGACAGCTGTGCAGTTGCTTGTGTGCATTTTAGTTGGCGCGCTTTGGGCAAGCATCACTCGCTCCCCTACATTGTTGGTCAGGCATATTCATTTTCAAAAGTCGTTTGTCAATTGATAGCGCTCGTTTAGTTTTTGCTTCTTTTAACGTTTAACGTATAAACGAGTGCTTTAATAATTAAATTCAATCATATTTTAATATATTAAATATTATCGAATTTAAATATTGCCATGACAAACCCTAAGGAAAATCTTGAGGATGCGAAGAGTAAACGCAATCTATGCGTCAAGAGTTTACTCCGTTTGTTTGACCAAATTACCAAGGGTAAATTAAACCTTGAAGCTACAGAATTGGAATGTAGATTAGAAATGTTGGATTCTCACATAGAGACAGCGTTAAAATATCAGACTCGAGTAGAATCATTTGACCCAGACGATGAATATCGTGGCGAGTTGGAAGAGCTTTGCATCACAACAAAGGCTCGTTTAAAGTCTCTCATTAAGGGACTTACTCCTGCTACACAAGCAGTTGTTCCGGTTGCGACTCCACGCACACGTCTTCCTCATCTGGCACTTCCCAAGTTTAGTGGAAAATACTCAGAGTTCAAAAATTTTATTAGTCTGTTTGAAACCCTCGTCCATAATGATACGACAATTCCAGCTATTGAGAAATTTAATCATCTCATATCGTGTCTGTCCGGTGAAGCTCTAGGAACTGTAAGAGCATTCCATGTAGATGAGGAAAATTATCTGAAGGCATTGGACAGGCTAAAGACAGTGTATGACAATGAGTGTCTAATATTTAATGATAATATTAACGCTCTCTTTACCCTTCCAAAAATAGCGCAGCCTTCTGCTGCTGCTTTAAGATCGAGAATAGACACTGTCTCAGCCATATATGGCTCACTTCTCTCGATAGGTGACGATAAAAAGATTTCAAACGCAATCATCGTTCACCTCGTTATGAACAGCGTTGACCCAATGACCAAAGATAAATGGGAAGACCAACGCGATTATGCAACTATTCCAATGTGGAGTGATTGCGAAGCAGTCTTGAATCGGAGATATCAGCATCTTATTGCTGGAACATCGTCGAAAAATTCGTCCGATAGCTCTAAGTCAGAGCCAAAGACTGCTTCTAAAAACAATAATCGCAGTTTGTTCTCGTGTTCTGTGGCCAGTGCTAGAGACGACCAGGTGTCCCCAAAATGTTTATATTGTCGTTCCGAAGACCATTCAATATTGAATTGCTCCGCATATGCCGCACAATCAGTGCAACAGCGGTTTGAGTTTGCTAAGGCAGCTCCATTATGCATTAATTGTCTTCGGAAAGGACACACTGTTGCCAGATGCAAAGCGAACAAATGCAGAGTATGCAGTCGTTCGCATAACACCCTTTTGCATAGATATTCTGCCAGTTCTAGCACTAGAGCGTTACCACCACCCCTTGACTCCGCCCAGGATCAACCTTCGACATCACATGCTATGCATGCGAATGTGTCTGATAGTGTGATCCTAGCTACAGCAGTCGTTAAAGTTAAAACGAAAAGTGGCGATTTCGTTTTGGCCAGGGCTCTGCTTGATTCTGGGTCGCAAATTAATTGCGTAACAGACGAGCTAGCTCAGCGATTGCAGCTGCGTCGAGAAGAGGCTAGTATCAGCTTGCTTGGAATTGCTCAATGCAACACACAAGTTAAGAGCAAGATACATACTGTGGTGAAGTCGCGAGTCAATTGCAGTGAGTTCTCTCTAGATCTGTGGATCTTAAAGACCATTTCTGGATACCAGCCTGACCACACGGTCAATGTCAGTGGTTGGAAAATCCCTGAGAACCTGCAGTTGGCTGATCCATGTTTCCACAAGCCACAGAAGATCGACATGCTCATCGGAGCTGAGACGTTCTTTGAACTACTCTCTGTCGGTCAGATTAAACAAGGTCCGAATTGTCCGATTCTGCAAAAAACTCTGGTTGGTTGGATAGTCTCAGGGCGATATACGCCTACAGGTCCTAAGACGGCTCAGATAGTAAATCTGAGTTGTCAAGAAGATTGTTATACCTCGATAGACACCACATTGCAGAAATTCTGGTCATTGGAAGAGTTGCCTTCGGTAAAAAAGGTGCGTACAGTTGAGCACCAGTTATGTGAGAACCACTTTCTAGAGAATTTAAAAATATTGCCGTCAGGTCGATTTGAAGTACGACTACCATTTAAGTCGGATCCAAATCAGCTTGGTAACTCTTTCGAAGTTGCCAAGCGTCGTTTTTTGTCGCTTGAGAGACGCTTAGCTCGTGATCCCGAACTTAAGCGTATGTATTTGGAATTCATGGAAGAATATCTTTCACTTGGTCATATGTCTAAAATAGGCGACCAGATTCCAAGTACTCCTCACTATTTTATTCCGCATCAATGTGTTCTAAGACCACAAAGCACGTCGACGAAGTTACGCGTTGTTTTTGACGCATCTTGTCGTACTTCGTCTCAAGTTGCGTTGAATGACCTTTTGATGGTTGGACCGACCATTCAAGAAGAGCTGTATTCGACTCTGCTTCGATTTAGATTGCATAAGTATGCACTGACAGCTGACATCAAAAAGATGTACCGGCAAGTCATGGTGCATGAAGCAGATCGAGATTTCCAGCTAGTAGTGTGGAGAAAGAACCCATCTGACTCTTTGAGGTCCTTCAGGTTAAACACCGTAACTTATGGCACTGCGCCAGCTCCATTTTTGGCTATACGGTGTTTGACAAAGCTTAGTGACATGGTGGAATCGTCACACCCAAAAGCTGCTGACGTTATCAGGCACGACTTTTATGTCGATGACTTATTAACTGGTGCTGCTTGCGTAGAGAACCTTCAGATTATCAAGTCTGAGGTTTCGCAAATTTTGCAAGGCGCAGGTTTCGAGCTAACCAAATGGTTCTCGAATTCGCCTGAGTTCTCCGCAACAAATGCAGTTAAGCCGATAACGATCTCGGAGTCTGATACAACCAAAACATTGGGCGTGTTGTGGTTGCCAAATGAAGACGTATTTCAATTTAAGATTGACGATTCATTTATGGGTCTTAGAGCGACTAAACGGAACATTCTCTCGGTTTCATCGCGGTTATTTGATCCGCTTGGCCTGTTAAGCCCTCTGATTATCAAGGCAAAGATCCTGCTCCAAGAGCTCTGGCTTCAAAAGCTAGACTGGGATGAATCTATCCCACTGAGCTTGGACAATTCGTGGCAGCAGCTGAAATCAACTTTGATTCAGTTGCAAAGAATCAGAATACCACGATATGTTTTTACAGAGCCAACAATACCGATCGAGATTCATGGTTTCGCTGACGCTTCAATGCGAGCGTTTGGCGCATGCGTGTATATACGCAGTCATACTGCAGAAGGTTGTCATGTTTCTTTGCTGACATCTAAGTCCAAAGTAGCCCCCCTCAAGACGAAGACTCTTCCTAGACTTGAGTTGTGCGCGGCTCACCTTCTCGCAGATCTCTGTCACCGAATCAGAAATCTTATAAGATTACCAATTGAACGGACTGTTCTTTGGTCTGATTCTGAAGTTACACTTCATTGGATTAAGACACATCCTTCGTCCTTGGCAACATTTGTGTCGAATCGTGTGGCTGAAATCCAAGAGTGGACAGAGAACGCTGAATGGCGCCATGTACCTACAAAGCAGAACCCAGCAGACATCGTTTCGAGAGGCTGCGATGTTGACGAATTAGTCACATCGATTTGGTTTGATGGTCCTTCCTTTCTAAAGGAACCAAGAGATTCCTGGCCGGTTAACCAGCATCTGGTGACGGACGAGATGCGTACTTTGGAGGTACGCAAAACAGCTGTTGGACTGGCAGCTATGGTAGACCGCCCGGATCTTTTGGAAACCATCGATAGCTATTCATCGCATGCCAGGCTGCTTAGAGTTTTTGCTTATGTGTTCCGTTTCATTAAGAAATGTAAAAACAAAAATGAAGTTTTCGATAGGATACCTACGGCACTAGAAAGAAAAGAAGCTTTTGAGAAAATAGTTGAAGTCATCCAACAAGTTGAATTTAAAGATGACATAGATAGGGTTCGAAAGGGCACGCGTGTAGGTCATAGCCTACATACATGAGTATAACGGCTCTTGGTGCTCCTTTAAGATACTGCGAGTGGGGGGACGACTTGCAAATGCTCCTCTTTCATATGATGCTAAGTTTCCGATGCTCCTTCCTAAAAGCTCGCAATTTGCTAGAAGCTATATTAGATACCTGCATTTGACGAATTGTCATGCTGGCCCAAGAGCGCTCGTGAGTCTTCTTCGTGAGCGAATTTGGTTAGTCAACGCTCAAGAGGTCTGTCGTCAGACAGTGAGATCCTGCATCCCTTGCTTTAAATGCAAGCCTCGTCTGCTAACCCAAATAATGGGCAATTTGCCAGCAGACCGACTCCGAGCACTCCGCCCATTTTCGATTTGTGGCGTTGATTTTTGTGGCCCAGTTAGCACGACCTTTCGAATGCGTGGAAAGCCTACGTATAAATCGTACATCGCACTTTTTGTTTGCTTCGCCTCCAAAGCGGTTCACTTAGAACTAGTGTCCGATTTATCAACTAATACATTTCTTATGGCTTTTCAAAGGTTCGTCGGCCGTCGAGGAGTCCCACAGACCGTTCATTGCGACAACGCGACGAATTTCGTAGGAGCCAGTCGCCAATTTCGGGAGTTGCGGGCCCGAATCGAGGAGGAGGCGGACGCACTTCAAGAATACGCATCAAGAAGCGGATGCGTATTTGCGTTCATACCGCCCAGGGCTCCGCACTTCGGGGGTCTGTGGGAGGCAGGTGTGAAGTCTGCAAAGCACCTACTCCTACGGACGGTAGGCAGCCTGCTGTTGACGGCAGAAGAGCTGCAGACGACGCTGGTAGCAGTGGAGGCCGTGCTCAATTCACGGCCAATAGGAGCACTAAGCGACGACCCCAGCGACGGCGAGGCACTGACACCGGGCCACGCACTAGTGGGAGGCCCATTGACCGCGATGCCAGCAGGAGGGGCCCCGGACCAGCAGGGCCTGACCTGCTTAAGTCGATGGCGAGCTGTCTCGTCGCTCAGGCGACAGTTCTGGCGGCGATGGTCCAAGGAGTACATTCTGGGACTCCAAGCCAGGAGCAAGTGGCACCATCGCACGCCAGACGTCGTCGTTGGAGAGCTGGTGGTCGTCGCCGAGGACAATCTGCCGCCTCAGAATTGGCTGATCGGCAGAGTCACGGCGGTGCATCGGGGAGAGGACGGCGCCGTTCGCGTCGTTGACTTGAGGACGGCAACCGGAGGAATGTTTAGGAGGCCCATTCATAAGCTGGCTCGGCTTCCAATTGGATGAAGCACTGTGCTTCATGGGCGCCGATGTCACCGCATTTCGGCGGATTTTTTATATTTTTTATTTTTTTTTTATTATATTTATCCTAGTTTAAGTTAGTTGTTGAAATTTGTATGAAGTTTAGGGTTAATTAGGCTTAGGGCGAAGCGAGAGCGCAATAAAGCTTTCGTCATTCGCTCTGAGCGCGAATTCGCCTCGCTTCGCCACCGTAGGGTAAAGCTAGGCTTAAGAAAATGAAGTTCAGTTGTCGAATACAATTAACGTACGCACAATCGCTCGCTGTCGAATTCGTTCATTTTAAAAGCCACCACTTTTCGTCTATTTGATAAATAATATTAAATAAATTTTTCATAAAAACTCTTATGAATTTTCAGCGGGATTGCGATTGCGGAAAGATAAATGCGAGTTTGGCAAATCGTCTATAGAATTTTTAGGATTCAAAATCGATGCATTAGGAGTTCGGCCATCAACTGAAAAGATTACAGCAATTCAACATGCGCCTACACCGAAAGACAAAAAGCAGCTGCAGGCTTTCCTCGGATTAATTAATTTTTATCACGCTTTCCTGCCACATAAAGCAACGCTGGCTGAACCATTACATCGTTTGCTAGATAAGAATGCCATTTGGACTTGGAAGCGACAGCATGCAGATGCTTTCTCTGCATTGAAAGAACTCATAACATCCGACAAGCTTCTAGTACACTACGATGATCGGTTGCCACTGGTGCTTGCGTGCGATGCATCACCTTACGGGCTCGGAGCCGTTCTTAGCCACAAATTCCCGAACGGATCGGAAAGGCCTATTGCTTTTTACTCCCGCACATTATCCAAGTCGGAAAGGAATTATGCACAGATCGACAGGGAAGCAGTGGCATTGATTGCAGGAGTAAAAAAATTTCATAACTATTTATATGGGCGTTCCTTCACGCTCATCACGGATCATCAGCCACTCTTAGGAATATTTACAACGTCTAAACCAGTGCCAAACGTGATTTCTAATGTAATGCTTCGTAGATCTATATTCCTCAGCGCTTACAACTTTGATATTACTTATCGCAAAGGAAGTAAAATGGGCAATGCAGATTTCCTGAGCCGTTGTCCGATATATACAAAAGATGAAGTCACAGCATCTGAAGAGATCCTTATGATTGAGCTAGCAGCAGCACCTGTCGTCAACCCGGAACTATTAGCATCATACACTTCAAAGGATTCAGCACTCTCTAAAGTACTGAGCTGGGTGTTAAGGGGATGGCCTGATACAAAAATTGAGAGAACACACAAACTATACCCATACTACATGCGTCGAGATGAACTATCAGCGAATAAAGGAGTCTTGGTATGGGGCATTCGAGCCGTTATTCCTCCACAAGCCAGACGTACAATATTAACAGCTCTGCATGCGGCTCACCCAGGCATTATTAAAATGAAGGCACTGGCACGCAGCTATGTGTGGTGGCCTAACATTGACGCAGAAATCGAAGCAATGGTGAAAAGCTGCTCCGCATGCCAGGAGATACGGAATGAGCCTGAAAAAACCCCCACTCATCACTGGGAATCGGCCAAGCGTTCCTGGTCGCGCCTGCATGTGGATTTCGCCGGACCTTTCCAGGGGAAAACTTTCTTCTTAGTTGTTGACTCATATTCTAAATGGTTGGAAGTCGCCGTGGTCAGCTCAACGTCTGCTTACGCCACGATCAAGTTCCTCCGCCTGCTATTTGCCACACACGGACTTCCCGATGAGCTAGTCTCAGACAACGGTACTGCCTTCACGTCTGAGGAATTTAAAATGTTTATGAGAAACAACCTAATCCGACACATTCGTGCTGCTCCGTTCCACCCGGCTACCAACGGTCAAGCAGAGCGTATGGTACAGAGTACGAAAAACTATCTGAAGAAAATCGACCGCAATGCCGACATAAATGTTAGCTTAGCCAGATACTTATTGTATCAGCACACAACAAAACACGCAACGACAAATCGTTCTCCCGCTGAATTGCTGCTTAATAGAGAGCTCAAAACATTCTTTGAAAAGATCCAACCCACAGAGATAGCAATTGGAAAAACCTGCGAGGTCATGCATAACGATATCTTCATTTCAGGTACCCCAGTATGGGTCAGAAATTACTCCACTGGTCCCAAGTGGATTGAAGGATGGGTGACTACGCAAACAGGACCCATTTCGTACACGGTTCGTTTAGAAGACAACCGTATAGTTAAACGACACTACGATCAGCTTCGCAATCGTCTGCCGGCACTTGACTCTGGAAACAACAAAGACAATGCTGCCACCGATTGCGTCGGAAATGACGAATGCGCGCCAATTGGAGGAAGCGACGGTACATGCCCGCTAATCAAGGGGAGCGTACTGTACCACTGGCGTCTTCTCCCGTGCTCGACCAGCCTGCAACGAATGCACAAGCAGAAGTACTTCGCAGGTCTGAGCGTAACCGTCACCCCCCGCAATTCTACGACGCATCTGGGTGTTAAGGGGTGTTGTGTATGTAATAGGCGGCGTTGACAACCCTGCGTCAACAGCTGATATAACATCACTGGACTCAGGGATTTCGGGGTTAGCCTACCACGGTAACACTGGGACAGAAACGCATGGTTTGAGGGTCACGATATAAAACGCGCACTTACACATGTACATAGATATAAGTTACTTAAATAAATAAGCTCGCGCATATTTAAAAGTTTTGTTGAGTGATTTTGTTTTGTGCTTGTTTTTGAGTTGTAAGGATGTTTCTCTCGGCTGGGGTGTGGCTCAGTCTAGCCAGGGTCACTTACAGAAAATTTCTAGAAAGTTGCTGGAACTACTGGTAGTTAGGTAGGTGTGCGCGCCTCGTAAGGAAAAGTATAGACCTTATAACCGTGACCAAGATTCTCCTATAACGTGTCCGGTGAGACCGTGACCCAGGCTCTCCTATGGCGCGTCCGGTGATACCGTGACAAAAGTTCCCTTTATTACGCGTCCGGTGAAACCGTGACCGAGATTCTCCTACTGTGTGTCCGGTGAAACCGTGACCAAGATTTTCCTATTGCGCGTCCGGTGAAACCGTGACCAAGATTCTACTATTGCGCGTCCGGTGAAACCGTGACCGCGGTTTCCTACTGTAAGTCCGGATGAAACCGTGACCAGAGTTTTCCTATTGCGCGTCCGGTGAAACCGTGACCGAGGTTCCCTACTGTACGTCCGGGTGAAACCGTGACTAGTTTTCCTATTGCGCGTCCGGTGAAACCGTGAAAAGGGATGCTGAAAACTGTACTGGATTTGCAATTGTGTGCACTTTATTTCAAGATCACCACTTCACTTTCCCCTTGTGGCGGGCCACTAAGCAAATATCTTGATGCCAATGGGCGTAATGCGATGAGTGTGTAACACGAAATAATTATGTACAAATAAAATGATAATGCATGTGTGAAATGTGAAAATATAATTTAGATGCGTTCAAAGTATGTGTTTTAACAAATGATAGTGCACATGTATATGTTGAAATGTAAATGATTGCGTGTTTTAAAATTCTAGCCGCTGCCTATGCCGCACTCTGGATTTCAAACTTTATACCACGCTCACCTCGATGATCGTTGTTTTCCTGTTGCTTTTCTTGTTTCACTCTCTGTTGCTCTTGTAGCCTTTGGGTTTTTCACACGCGGTGTTAACTTTCGGAATTGTTATTTGCACGCACGTTTGCTCTGTTTTCCTGAACCTCGAAGACTGAAGCCGGCTGCCAAAATTAATTGCATGACAAGCCTCTTATTTTCGGCAACAGCTCTGCCGACGTCGCTGCTTATGCTCGCTACTACGCCGCGGCTTGTCATAGGCCGGCTGTTTCGTACGCGTGCCGCTGTCGCTGCTGGCAGAGGCAGCGCTCTCTATCACCCAAACGCCGGCTTGCTCTCTTGCTGCTGCTGGCAGAGGCAGCGATCTGTCGATCAGGCGCCGGCTCGTTCTCTCGTTGCTGCCCGACTGCATTGACCTACTTTCGATGCTAGGCTGCTCTCGGCACGTTCCTCTGTTGTGTGTGTGTGCGCGTGAGCTGACCGCCGTTTGCTGTGGGTGAGCGAGCGAGCATACGTCGCTTCTCTTTGTTGTCGAAGTATTCTAACGCCGTTGCTCCTCTCGCTGCTGTGCGCTCTCTCTCTCTGTAGCTTTTGCGACGCAATAGTTTCGCGGTCGCTGCTCTTGTTTTCGTTGCGTGGCTTTTGTTGCGCTGGCGACGTTTGGCTGCTGCGGCTTTTCTCTTCGTTGTTGTCGTTTTCTTTGCCTGGCGCCGCTGCCCTTTTTGTCGTCAGCGTTGCTGTGCCTCTCGCTTCTTTTGCCCTCGTATTTGTGTGCTCACATATTATGGAGCGTCACACCCCCCCTTTCTTCCGGGGACTGCAGGGAAACCGTGATGCGTTCACTTGCATTGATCCGGATTTGGAAAAACTTCCCGTCGGCTGTTTCTCGGTAGCGCACGTGCCGACGTCTACCCTGCGCCACTCGTACTGCCAACCTCTCCACCAGGTCCGGTGGCAGCATCCGGTCCGGGGTGTGAACGACCCAACCAGCCGGCGCGCGTACCCAAACAGTGGGTGTGGGGTCGATCTCCATGGCTCCTACTGGCGGGCCTGTTACGAGTGGTGCAGCCAACCCTACTGGTCCCGACCTTCCTTGCCTGGCCTCCCGGCGGCGTTGAGCCTCGGCGGAGGTGCTGGGTCCCGTTTCCAATTCGGGAGTCAGCCACGACCGTGGTGGTGGGCTAGGCTCGGCCTCGTCCTCGCTCGGGTCCGAAAGGGTTCCCGGTTCCCGTCGACGTCGTCCCAACAACCTCCCCGGTGGTCGGTCTTGGGGAGTCAACACCCGTCGGCTGAGGAGTCCGCAAGCCTCCTCATAGGTAGGAGGTGCTTCTTCCTCCCATGACCCGTACGGTGGTGGTGGATCGTCCTCCGGTGCGACAGTCGGTGCGCTGTTGTTCACCTCTGGTTGCGGGCCGTCCTCCTCGCTATCGCTTATTACCACCGGTTCCTCGGAGGGGTTCGTGACCTCCATGGCATCACTCCGGCTGCGCAATGGACTGACGGTGCGGTGGACCAGGTTTGCGAATCGCCCGGAGTTTACCGGCTCGTCTGGCTCCGCTTCCGGTTCGGTGGGCTTGTCGGCGGCCGGCGTGAAGGGTTCCTTGTCGAGCGCTGGTGGCGATTTCGCGATGGCATCTGTAGAGGAAGAATTCGGAGAATTAAACGGAGAGTTTTACCTAACCTAGCCAGAGTGCGGTTGCATAAGTTTCCCTAGGCTACGTGGGGCGTGGGTTTGTTATTCAGTTCGGACGTGTCCGTCGGTGGCAGTCATCTCGACTGCGTCCTCGGGGTCCTCCAACTGGTCCTCGTGGTACGTTTTCAGGTCTGCCAAGCTAGCTACTCGACGTTCCTTCTTCCTGGTGTGTTGTATCCGGACGATGTTGGGTGAAACGAACTTCATGACCTTGTATGGTCCGTCATATCGCGGTGCGAGTTTGGCCACAAATCCCTCGACGGCCTTAGATAGGTGGTGCTGACGAAGAAGTACCAACTCGCCCAAGGTGGGTTTCCACTCTCTACGCCTGAGGTTATAATTCCGACTCTGCTCGGCGGTTGCGTGTTGCATATTGTCCTTCGCTACTTTGAAAATGTGTTGGAGGTGTTGCGCCTTGTCCTCCGGCGTACGGGTTTCAGTTCCTAGGCTAGGGCTTACCTCGTGGTACAACATCCCCGGCAGTCTCGCCTCGCGCCCTTGCACCAAGTAGGCGGGGCTGAAACCGCTGCTGTCAGACGAGCTAGAGTTGATAGCCAGGGTGATCTCCGGTAGAAGTGCGTCCCAATTGCTCTGCTCCCCGTTCAAGTACTGGGCGATCATCGTTTTGATGGTTCTGTTGGCGCGTTCTGTGGGGTTCTGTTGCGGAGTGTACGGAGCGGTATGCTGGAGTGTCATTCCCAGTTGTTGACAAAATGTCCTGAGCGCTCGGCTGGTGAACTGCGTGCCATTGTCGCAGACGAACGTTTTGGGTACTCCGAAACGTGCCAGGATTCGTTCTCTGAAGGAGCGTTCTAATTGTGCCGTAGTTGCCTTACGTAGTGGTACCAACTCAACCCACTTGCTGAAATGGTCGAAGAACACCAGCAGGATGGTGTTTCCCAATTTCGAGCGAGGAAGCGGGCCCACGAAGTCGGCGCACAGTGTTTCGAACGGCTCTTGGACTTCCGAATTCCCTGGTGTCCAGCGGCCGGTTGGTCGTGGGATTCGGTGAGGACCCTGGCACGATGTTCCTTCGGGACACATAATTTCCATGGGATGTAATCTTCATCTTCAGGTCGCTGGCCAGACCGTCGGTACAACTGCTCATTCTCCCGCACGTATTCCGGGTATTTCTCCGGTTCCTCCTGGACTTGTCGGAGCATGCGATCCATCCACGGACATTTCACCGGCTCCTGCGTTGCTTGGTGTAGTGTTGCCAGCGGCTGACGTGACAAAGCATCTGCGACCACGTTTTGGTTCCCTCGACGATATTTCACATCAAAACGATACTGTTGGAGCTCCAATGCCCAACGGGCTATCCGGCCAGTTGGATTCTCGATGGAATTGAGCCATTTTAACGCGAGGTGATCCGTGACGACCTCAAAGTGGTATCCTTCGAGGTAACAGCGGAGTTTCCGGATGGCCCATACGATAGCGAGACACTCCTTCTCCGTGGTTGAGTAGTTCTCCTCGGCAGGCGCAAGCCGTCGGCTGGCATACGCGATGACCCTCTCAGTTCCCTCGATGCGTTGCGTTAATACGGCACCTAGGCCGTAGTCACTGGCGTCTGTTTGTAACGAAAATCTCTCGTTGAAATCCGGGCACGCTAGTACCGGCGCCTTTCAGTTCTTGAAAAGCTTGTTCCTGGCTGGAGTCCCACGTCCACTTCTCCCCCTTCCGAAGTAACTTGGAGATTGGCTGGACTATGCTGGTGAAGTTTGGTACGAACCGGCGGTACCACGAGGCAATCCCCAAACAGCGGCGCAACTCCTTGACATTAGTGGGTGGTGCCAGCTCCTTGATGGCGTTGATTTTCTCAGGGTCAGTGTGTATACCTGCCTCGCTGACGACATTTCCTAAGTACACAAGGCTCTTCTCGCAAGTTAGCAGCGTGCTCCTTCAGCGAGGACCCGATGACGATGATGTCGTCGAGGTACGCGAACGCGTGAGGCTCCATGTCGATGACACCGTCCAATGCGCGCTGGAATGAGGCCGGGGCCGAGTGTAATCCGAACGGCATCACCTTCCAGTGATATAGCCCCCGTCCTGGGACCGTGAAGGCTGTGTATTCCCGGCTACCTTAGGCCATTGGTATCTGCCAGTACCCGCTCTTGAGGTCCAGGGTTGAAATATACTTGGCGTTACGGAGCTTCTCCAGAATGTGGTTGATACGCGGCAGGGGGTACGCGTCAGGCACTGAGCGCGCGTTGAGTTGTCGGTAGTCTACACACATTCGTACGTCACCAGTCTTCTTCCCAACCAGGACAATCGGCGCGCTATGGGGGCTCCTCGAAGGCTCGATCCGGTCATCTTTCAATAGTTCGTCCACCTGGTCATTGATGATCTTCTGCATGGCAGGGTTCTTGGGATAATAACGTTGCTTGATTGGTCGATTGTCCCTTAGCGTGATGGCATGCTGGGCGATGTGTGACACTCCGGTGAGCCCCTCAAATTTGCTCAGCTCCTCCTGCAAGAACTGCTTCACCCAGGTTTCCTCGGGGGCATCTGGCGGTTCTCTCGTTGCCGGAGCGGGCACAACAGGCTCAGCGATTCCTCCCATGTACCCTCGGCTAGGGCTAACGTCTTCAGGTCGAGGCCTGGACACTGCTTTCTGCTTTCTGGGTTTGACCCTACTGGGCGCGGACGAGGTTCCGGTCGTCTGCTCCGCGTTGTGGGGCCTGCGAAACGGATTGTTGCGTATGGCTGTTTCACAGGTGGCGGGCAACTCGGGCCGGTTCCGGTTGCTTGGGGCTGCCTCGGCGATCCTTTCGTGGGTAGTGGGTGATGCTGGTCGCATGGTAGTGGCGACAACGGGAGGCTTTCCGATCGAGTGGGGTTCTAACTGGAGCTGGACTGTACCACACTCAATTCGTCCTTCCATCTCGCAAAGGAAGTCCATGCCGAGAATGATTTCATCCAAAATGGTCGGCAAGACCAGCATGGCCACCGTTACGCCCCGCTGTCCCAGGTGGACGCGTACCACCAGTGCTTGCGTCACCTCACGCTGCGTACCATCGGCCAGAGTAATCCTTGTGAGTATTGTTCGTTGATTTTGTGCCGTGCTCAGTTCAGGAGCCACGGCCTCGCTAATAAAGCTCCGGGTCGCCCCGGTGTCGATCGTAGCCTCCACAAATTTATCCCCGATCCGGATACTGGCTACGATACGTCCTTCTTTATAGCGTAATGGTGCCATTACTGGCGGGTCGTGGATGGCGCTGTCTCCATCCGTTCCCCGGGCGGATGGGAGCGCGTTCCGTTTCCCGACGGCCTGGCCCGGCAACAATCCAGGGTGCGGGTTCCGCGACGACCACAATCCCAGCAAAAGAGGATGCGAGGATTTTGGCACTCTCGGCTAAAATGTCCTTCCTGGACACAGTTGCGGCACGCTCTTCGCACATCTACACTGGTGCCCGCCTCCTCGGTTGCTCCACGGTTCGCTGGCTCCGTTCTGGTACCTGTTGATAATTCTGCCAAGGTTGGTTGGACAATCTTCGCCGCGGTCCGGGAACCAGTTCGCTCCTTGGTGTCTTCGTATATTGTGACCAACTTGGTTAGCTGCGCCAGCGTAGTGAACTCGTGGCGTCTCGTGAACAGCTGATACTCAGGGAGCAGATTATCGTACAGCCGGTCTAGTTCCTGATCCATGCTATAGGCAGCCCGACGCATCATCACGCGGAGACCAAGCAGATATGTCGTGAAAGGTTCTCCTACTCGCTGGGTCCGGGCTCGGATCTCATCCTCGAGTCTCTGGAAGTATCTCGGCGGCAAGAAGAAGTCCAAGAATTCCCTCTTGAATTTCTCCCAGGTGGCTCCATGCGACCCGCTGACACGAAACCAATCGGCGGCCGGTCCTGTGAGCAGCCCGGCGACGGCTGGCATCAGTTGTTGAATGTCTAGGCGGTATACGGCAACCATGTCCTCCAGATGTTCAATAAACCGTAGCGGATCGGCGGCTCCTCCGCTGAAAAATACTCCCCATTTCCGCAGCCGGTCCGCAAGACCGAGTTGTAAACAGCGCTCGCTATGCGGACCGGCGCCCTCGGTGAAAACATCATGAGTTCTCGCTTCGCTAGTGCAACCTGGCATCTGCAGCCGCGGAGGAACTTGCAATTTCACGTCCGAGCTGGGCAGGGCTGGCGACGCCGTATGGCCAGTTGCCTCAGCACTGGTTGTGGCCCCTGACGGACCTGTTCCTGGCTGCTTCTCGCCCGGGAAAGGTGTCGGGCTCCGAGGACGAATCTTGGGGTCCGGCGTTGGCGTACAACCCAACGTCATTTCCAGCTCGGCAAGCCGTTGGCCGACGGCCTTCGGCAGCTCTGGCTGACTTGCGTAGCTTGACAGGCGGCTTCTCATTTCCTCGACGGTGCCTTCTGTGTCCAGCCCGAACTCCTTGAGTATCCCCTGCAGCTCGCTCCTCCGGCGGTAAGAAATCCACTGTACGCCCATGGTAGTACGATCTGTAATTATATTTCTTCGTCTCGACCTCGACAGCGGGTAATAAACGTACGTTCAGTGTGCGGCTAGTACAAAGCGACCCTGTATTTTCTATGTTGTGGCTTTTGGGTGTACTGTACCTATGTACCTATGACTATGTTGTGTTTGTGTTTTGTGTTTTGGTGTTCTGGGGTGCCTCGATGGTTCTCCTCGTGTGGTGTGCTCATGAGCTTTTCGGCATTCCTAATCTTTCCCAAATGAAAGGCCATAATTTCCTCAAACTTAGCTACCAGAGTCCCTGCTCGGGCGCCATCTGTAAGGATGTTTCTCTCGGCTGGGGTGTGGCTCAGTCTAGCCAGGGTCACTTACAGAAAATTTCTAGAAAGTTGCTGGAACTACTGGTAGTGAGGTAGGTGTGCGCGCCTCGTAAGGAAAAGTATAGAGAACGCTCACTCGCTGGATCGGGCGAAACCGTGGCGGTGCTCTACCTGGCTCACGTCGGATACTATCGTGCCCCTGAATCTGTCTGCGGTGGGTCCGGTGAAACCGTGACAAAGGATCCCTCGGCTGCACGCCCGGTGAAACCGTGACCAATATGATTCTATCGTGCGTCCGGTGAGACCGTGACTCGGATTCTCCTATCACCAGTCCGGATGAAACCGTGACCAAGATTCTCCTATGACGTGTCCGGTGAGACCGTGACCCAGGCTCTCCTATGGCGCGTCCGGTGATACCGTGACAAAAGTTCCCTTTATTACGCGTCCGGTGAAACCGTGACCGAGATTTTCCTATTGCGCGTCCGGTGAAACCGTGATCAAGATTCTACTATTGCGCGTCCGGTGAAACCGTGATCAAGATTCTACTATTGCGCGTCCGGTGAAACCGTGACCGCGGTTTCCTACTGTAAGTCCGGATGAAACCGTGACCAGAGTTTTCCTATTGCGCGTCCGGTGAAACCGTGACCGAGGTTCCCTACTGTACGTCCGGGTGAAACCGTGACTAGTTTTCCTATTGCGCGTCCGGTGAAACCGTGAAAAGGGATGCTGAAAACTGTACTGGATTTGCAATTGTGTGCACTTTATTTCAAGATCACCACTTCACTTTCCCCTTGTGGCGGGCCACTAAGCAAATATCTTGATGCCAATGGGCGTAATGCGATGAGTGTGTAACACGAAATAATTATGTACAAATAAAATGATAATGCATGTGTGAAATGTGAAAATATAATTTAGATGCGTTCAAAGTATGTGTTTTAACAAATGATAGTGCACATGTATATGTTGAAATGTAAATGATTGCGTGTTTTAAAATTCTAGCCGCTGCCTATGCCGCACTCTGGATTTCAAACTTTATACCACGCTCACCTCGATGATAGTTGTTTTCCTGTTGCTTTTCTTGTTTCACTCTCTGTTGCTCTTGTAGCCTTTGGGTTTTTCACACGCGGTGTTAACTTTCGGAATTGTTATTTGCACGCACGTTTGCTCTGTTTTCCTGAACCTCGAAGACTGAAGCCGGCTGCCAAAATTAATTGCATGACAAGCCTCTTATTTTCGGCAACAGCTCTGCCGACGTCGCTGCTTATGCTCGCTACTACGCCGCGGCTTGTCATAGGCCGGCTGTTTCGTACGCGTGCCGCTGTCGCTGCTGGCAGAGGCAGCGCTCTCTATCACCCAAACGCCGGCTTGCTCTCTTGCTGCTGCTGGCAGAGGCAGCGATCTGTCGATCAGGCGCCGGCTCGTTCTCTCGTTGCTGCCCGACTGCATTGACCTACTTTCGATGCTAGGCTGCTCTCGGCACGTTCCTCTGTTGTGTGTGTGTGCGCGTGAGCTGACCGCCGTTTGCTGTGGGTGAGCGAGCGAGCATACGTCGCTTCTCTTTGTTGTCGAAGTATTCTAACGCCGTTGCTCCTCTCGCTGCTGTGCGCTCTCCCTCTCTGTAGCTTTTGCGACGCAATAGTTTCGCGGTCGCTGCTCTTGTTTTCGTTGCGTGGCTTTTGTTGCGCTGGCGACGTTTGGCTGCTGCGGCTTTTCTCTTCGTTGTTGTCGTTTTCTTTGCCTGGCGCCGCTGCCCTTTTTGTCGTCAGCGTTGCTGTGCCTCTCGCTTCTTTTGCCCTCGTATTTGTGTGCTCACATATTATGGAGCGTCACAGAGTGATTATGCAGCTTTGTATGCGTAAGTGTATGTGAGTTTGTGTGAACGTATATGTACAATAGGCGATTGCAATTTCTTGTTTTGCGCGTGATGTGTTTTGATTTAGTTTATTGTTAATTAATATTGTTCTAGTTGTTGAATTCACAAAATTGGATAGTGATTGTGTTCTTTTGTCACAGTGGATTGATTTTTTCAATTTTAAAGTTTATTTAGTTGTTTTTTCTTTACAAATTTTAATTATTTGTCGCTGATGCGCAGCTTTCGGAGCCCTTCGGTGCGAGTAGCATCGGCTTATATTATCTTTTTTTTGTGGTAATATGAATTTCTTGCCTCGTCTGTCATCCGCTTGCGTCTCCCTGAGTTAGTGCTTTGTGCTTGCTCTTCATGCCGAGAAGTCTTTGGCATGAACCTGTAGAGAACCTGTAGAGAGAGATAAAAAATTATAATTATTTCATACCTCTATCTCGAAGTTCTCGTCATAAAACATTTGTAATGTAATTTCCTCCTCTGTTACCAATGTGGCCAACGTGCGGCACCCCGACACTGCTAGGTCGCCACCAAATATAGTTTCCATGTCGTCAAAAAATTCCCAACTTGTCCTTCCTCCGCCGGTTCTCTTGTTTTTTTTTTACGAGCTTTAATGTAGGACGCCTTTAAATTGCAAATTTTTCCGTCAAGTTGCTGCTCATCTAGACCTTTGACTCCACATTCTTCCATTTCGATTAAAATCTCCCGCCATACTATTTTTTTTTTTTGGGATCACGGAAGCTTGACTTTCTCTCGCCTTATAGGGCCAAAAGTAATTTGATTGTGGCGGAGTTCCATTTTTTTCATCCACTGCAGAATAATGGATAATGTATTTTTTTAAGTATTTTTATTTGCTAAAACTTACTTTGATTTGTCATTTCGTTCGTTCACCAATACAAATGAATTTGACACACCGATAATTTTAACTAAGAAAAACGATAACTTTCAAGATTTCGAGGCCTCGCTTTATTTCAACGGCGTTGCCTTAAATTTCATCAAAGCGTTCACTAGAAGCCCATCAACAGTTTTTTGATTTGTTATACATGACTACTGATTGATTAGTTCTGGTTAACACGGCCATTGTCACTAATAAGCAGTTCTGGTACTCCATAGTCAAAAAAAATTTGGTTTTGCAAGAATTGCTGCACTGACTTTGCTGTAAACTTTTTTAGCAAACAAAGCCAAACTTTGAAAAGTGGTCTAAAACAATTAATATGCCAATATAGCCTTGCTTACTGCGTGGATATGTACCCAGAATATCCACATAGACGATGCATGGACGATGCAACTCTGCTTGTTGACCCATGGGAGGCTTAAGTGTAAAGTTAGGAGATTTTGTGAATTTACAAACTTCACAACTTCGAATGTACGCTCGTACTTGAGTTACCATTCCTGGCCAGTAAAACTGCCGAACGACCATCTGCTGTTTTTACGTTTGAAATTATACGACGAAATTGGGGAAATCTTGTCCAGTCTTCTGTAGCCAACGTCGATCCCACGCAACTTATGTTAGCGCCAGTATCCAATAATCCCTGCTCATTGAAGCTTAGAAAAGACACGTCTGCATAAAAACGACCATCAGTCTGCCGATTAACTATTGCTGAGACCAACAAACGTTTCGTATGTCTAATTGATTTCCAAAAGTTACGTATACGTTTGGTAGAACGCTTAGGCAATTTGCGTAATTGACAAGTGTTTGTACCGAATATTCGATCTTTGGCTAATATATAATCTCTAAGTCGCTAATGGTAAGGCCTTATGGGATACAAACGAGGAGAACCCACGTTATCTGGTGTTAATTGTTTAATAGTCATGTCTGGTAAAGTTGTAGCTTGCAGAGAAATTTCTGAGCTAGCCGGTAAATGTTGAGATAATTTTACTGTTGTGATTTTGGGGCCATTCGACCATTGCTGTTGAATTGGTCTTTTTCCGAGTTTTCCGACTTCCGAACTAGACAAACTGTACATTTCGCTTATAAATGTTTTTGGCTCCGCAGCCATAGCAAAATATTTTCCTTTCTTGTAAACACATGTCCAAGCCGTGTCCTTCGGTGTCACGGTTCCAGCAACGATAAACTTTAACTTCTAAACTGGAAACAGAGTTCTCTAAGGCAGAAATATTTCGTTTAGCGAATGGCGGATTGACTTGACTTTTATTTATTCGTTTTCACGCATTTGCACCAGTTTACGGAAATGAGCTATTGAGTGTATTGGAACATACAACAGTTCGTTACGAATATCTGGTATCAAGTTTCAGCTGAGCATCTCCATGAGTTGCTCTTCTGGAATGGAAGCAGACATCCGAGATGACAGATTCATAATCTCATCGTAGAGGGTCTCAAATTTTTCCCCAGGCTTTTGCTTACGCCCACGAATATCTTCTAAAATTTCCGAATCCTTTCGATAATCTTTGTATTGATATTTTAAAGCTGCGCAAAATTCTTCCCACACAATGCGAGGATATTACTTTCTGTTACTACAATACCATTCTCTTGCCTTTCCTACCAAAAAAATTTGTAGGTTCTTGCACAACGCTTCAAAATCATTTTCTAAGCAATCTTCAGTTAGTGTTCGAATTCTATAAATAAATTCTTCCACTGTGTCTCCTTTCATAGACTCATCAAATTTAACATTCCAGCAATGGATTATCTGTGTTATCTTTTCTGGATTAATCTGAGATCTGCCACGTGCATTCTCCTCAGATCCCATACCGTTGCGAGTAATATTTACTCGATCGCTAAAATCTTCAGATTGGTTATGCAAGCTCAAATTAGCAATTTGTCGAGAAACGATTTGTTCAATTTGAGTAAAGATTCGATTGTAGTCGACAGCTTCTTGCTTATTTCGATTATTAGATCCTATACTAAGCCGTTGCTCATTCTGTGAAATATTTATATTTCTAGCAGGTCTTCCAATCTTGCGATTGCGATTACGCTGAGGTTGATTATCTACCTGATCTAAATTTGCCATGTCAGCCTCAGGCTGTTTGTTGAGAATTTGAATTTTGTTTAGTTTGTGGTCGAGTGTTGTTTCTTGGACACACTTCCTGTTTGCACAAAAGGATCTGGCGTCTCTGGTGGTATAATGACTTATTTTAAATCACGCGGATGTACTAACTTCTTGCACTCCTGACATTCTTTAAATTGCTCCACCCAATCACTTATGCATTTTATGAAAACGATGCTCACATGAAGTGGAGAAAACTCGATTAATAGAACTTGCTTCACCTAATGGTTCTTGACAAATTTTACAGGTTGTTTCCGATAGAGCTGCATTAGCCAACTCTACTGCTAAATATTCGACACTATGATGAACAGCCATTGTTATCAAAATAATATGTTAATAATTTGATCTAAAAGTTGAATCACTCTATCATAAATTGTTCCTTAAAGATTCAATCGGGGGTAAAGTTAAGCATTGAGAATTACCTAATTGGTTAAATCTTGTTGCAATAATAGAATTTTAATCAGTTTATTATACAGAAAATAATAGGAGACATCCTTCAGTAATAGTTTCTTCATCTGACCTGTTATAAGTCTTCATAAGTGGTCATCTTTCAAGCCTAACCAAAATCGTGAAATTCCAAGCTTTATCCGACTATACTTTCGCCATAAAAGATACTGATACACAAGTTTGCATAAAAAGAGACAGAATTGTTCAGTTAGCTATTTAAGTCCAAATATGTTTTTGTCTGCCTTGGTCATTAATTTAGACTTGCCAAATTATTTAAAATCCAGAGATTCACTCTAACAAAGCCGTTGACTTGAATACGAAGAAGAAGAAATAAGATAGGATCTTAAGATCAATAAGCTAAAATGCGCAAGCAGTCGATTTCTGGGCCTTACCTAAAGTCGAACTTCCAGAGAGCTACTACCTCAGCTCTATGACAACTCTATTTGGATCAGTTGTTGAAAAGTTAATTGAAAAAAAGATAATTTTAGAATAAAGACCTCTAATCTTATAAATATTCAGGCCTGTTCCGGCTTTCACTTTTTATTTTATAGCATTTAGTGAAGTTCATTTATTCACTTTCAATTAGGACTAAGTATTTCAGAATAATCGTTTTTCACTTTATATGACTTAAACTCATCAACTCAAATTGATTTCAATCCGCAGAATTTCGCCAAAATGATATTAGAGAAGTTTGAAAAAATTCACTTCCGCAAAATCTTACCGAAATTGAAAACCGGAACAGGCCCGATTATTAATATTTAATAAGTTAATATCAATTATATTATTAGAAAGGCCTTACGTTCGGGCGCCAAATTATGTAATGGACAGCTGCTACTTGCCCTCTGACCATTGGCCCATAAGCTCGGTAAACCTAGTTGAGGTCTTCGTTTGGATTTCCTAGAAACGACCAGCAAAATCAGCCTGTGGGTGGGTTCTATGAAGTCTTACTAATGACACTCATGTGAACACACATAAATACGAGTAGGAAAACCAAGCCATTATATCGAAAAGAGTAGATAGAAAAGAGCTGAGAGTATTGCAAACACCAAAATAAAATCAAACAGAATCTATTCACATGCTGATGCTGCTCAGGTGTTCCAGCAGCTTATCGCGTCACAACCCTCCCTACCTATGAGCCTTCTCGCGCGAGAGAAATATCGAAAGCTCCAAACATTCGTTTACCCCTTCATCGCTTTAAGGAAAGAAAATTAAATTTACTCCATAATTAATTTTAATAATATTCTTCAAATAAATTTTAAAATAATTTTAGTATTCAGTTTAAATTTTAATTTATCAAATATTACACGACTTCATTTATTTTCTATTATTCAAATCTTCATCTTCATAATTTTGTTTTCTTTTAGCATGCTTGATTTATAGTAATTTTAACAAATGATCGTTATTTATTATCTGTACCCTCAAAATTTTTATTTCCAAGCTTAGATTTTATTTTTTTTTTTATGTTTTAACTTCTGTCTTTCAAGGCTGTTTGTAGCGGTGGTGTCGCCAAGAATAAATGCACTTTTAATTTGAAAATAGAACTTTATTTTTTTCCCTTTGAGTTGCACTTCGTGTGCTAAGTATGTATATGTATTAAAAGTGACATATGTTTATGTAAATTAAAGAGCATGTAAAATATGGAGAGTAACATACATATGTAAGTGGAATGCTAATGCTAGCGTTAATGTTATTTACATTTCGGAAACTTATCATATGTATGTAAAGTAAACAGCTGGCTTCGATATACTCCCCCCTTGCAATGTATTGCAAGTGGATTTTCTGGCCACATGTGCCGGATAGCACCCATCCAAAAGCCGTGTTTTGGGCCATTGGCAGACCGTTGGTGCTCGGTAGAATCCCGGGTTGGATAATGTGAGGATACACATCGGCACCAAGCACCAGCGAGACCGTGGCAGGGCGAAACCAGTGATCGTCAGCGAGGACCACGCACTTGCTTCATAGGAGTGCGACAACATAGTTGGGAATCAACTTGCAACGCGGGTGACGGATAGCCCGCGGGCATTTACCAGAGATGTTCGTGCCTCGAACGTCTTTACCCCGTTGTCCAGCAAAATTAGTGCCGTCGGCAGGATGCTTACAGCCTTGTGCTGGAGCAGTGACGTGAGCGACGTCCGCAGTGTGTCTGTGCGAGGTGCCGAAGGGGACTGACGCCGATATGCTGGAGTGGAGGGAGATCGTCGCCGAGATGCTGGCGGTGAGGGAGATCGTCGCCGAGATGCTGGTGGTGAAGGAGATCGTGGCTCTGACGACGTTCGCGGCGTGGTTTCTCGCCTTGAGGGGCGAGCCTCACGCACTTTCTTGAAGTGGAGCAAAGTGTGGTGGTCTCCGTCACACTTTTTGCAACTCCCGTTGCTGCTGCAGGATTGCCCGGAGTGCTGGTGGGCCAGGCAGTTGGGGCAGTACTTGTTGACAAGCACTTGTTGACAAGCACTGCTCGATGGCGCTTCTCTGCCGTCAGCCGCAGGAAACGCTGGCACTTTCGCAGGGCGTGCACTCCCCGACAAACTCGGCACCGGAATGAGTTTGTTCCGATGGGGCGGGCATACTGAGTGGATTTGAGTGCTGGCATCGTGCGTGTTTGGAAACTTAAAAATAGTGAAAGACATATTAAGTGTGGACGAAAAAAATCTTGACAGAAAATACACGGAGGTTAGTAGGACAGCACAGGCAGGTTGCTCTCTTAAAATTAGGATAAACTTTGAGACGGGTCTTCGGATGAAGACGGACCTGGAATACTGTCCTCCACAGGAAGGAGAATCAACTTCGCGACGGGCCTTCTGATGACGCCGCGGACAGTGAGCACATCGGCCACATGTACGTTGTCGTCGTCTCCGGGACATGTGAGGTGAATGCGACCAAGGCGCCATTCGTTCACTGGAATGTTGTCCTCCTTAACGACAACCACGTCACCGACTTGCAAGTTACGGGATGGTAACTGCCATTTGGTTCGCTTATGCAGCTCCTTAAGGAACTCATTTTTCCATCGGAAACCGAATTGTTGATTAAGAGCCTTAAGACGCTGCCAGCGATTCAGGATGGAAGTGGCCTTTTCATTGATTTCTGGTTCGGATACAGAAATAAGTGGCCCTCCTGTCAGGAAATGGCCTGGATTTAAAGCCAACAGGTCAGTGGAGTCTTCCGACATTGGAGAAATCGGACGAGAGTTCAGACAAGCTTCGATTTTTGCCAAGAGAGTTGAAAGTTCTTCGAACGTATACTTGACAGTGGATGTGCACTTGTAAAACAGTGCCTTGAAACTTTTAACCCCTGCTTCCCATAGTCCGCCCATGTGTGGGGCGCTCGGTGGATTAAAATGCCAGGAGAGGCTTTGATGGCTGTGTTTGGATATGACCCCAGTTCGTATCGCTTCGAGGAAATCTCGCGACAGAACCTTTTCCGCCCCGACAAAGGTTTTGCCGTTGTCGGAATGCATGCGCTTGGGACAGCCTCGTCGGTCCACAAATCGGGGGAAGGCAGCCAGGAACTTCTCGGTGGTGAGGTCGGAAGTGGCTTCGAGATGAATGGCTTTTGTGCTGAAGCACACAAAAACGCAAACATAGCCCTTTGTGATCAAGCATGCGCGGCCGGTATAATTCTTGACCTCGAAGGGTCCAGCAAAGTCGACGCCTGTATGTGTAAAGGGTCTTGAGAAAGTTGCTCTCTCCGTGGGCAAGTCCCCCATCATTTGTGTCTGTAGCCTCTTGCGGTAAATTACACAGACCTTGCAGGAATTGATGATGGATTTGACTAGGACCTTGAGTTTTGGAATCCAGAACTTGGATCGGATAAGGCGCATAACTAGTTGGTTTCCCCCATGCAAGGATATGCGGTGGGTGAAACGGACCAAGTCGAAGGCGTTTTCGCGAGATTACACTTAGTAGTGCGCTGCTCGACGCAAGTGTCTGGGATAGAAGCAGACGAAATTGGCCCCTGGTCCTGAGACAGGTGAAGCCATTCTAGCCCATGCCACCACAGAGCGTTATCTATAAGCTCTTGTGGCAGGACTCCTCTACTGGCTAGATCTGCCGGGTTGTGCTCGGATCGAACGTGCGACCATTTGCTGGAATCGCTGACTTGCGTAATTTTTGCCACTCTGTTGGCCACAAAAGCTGTCCACTTGCACGGTGGTTTGTTCAGCCAGGCCAGCACGATCGTTGAGTCTGTCCAGTAGAACGTTTCGAAATTGGCAGCTGGAAGTTGGTGGAGAAGTGCTGAGGATAGTTCAGCCAATAGAACCGCGATGCAAAGCTACAGGCGCGGCACCGACAGGGACTTAACAGGAGCCACCCTAGTTTTTGCTGTCAGGAGATGGGTGGTTACTTTGTTGGCAACTTCAACGCGGACGTAGATTGCTGCCACATACGCACTCTCCGACGCATCGCAGAACCCGTGGTACTGCAGTTTCATCTGGGGCTGGAATTGTAGCCATCTTGGGATGCGGATATTCCTTAGAGCAGGATAGCTCCTAAGGTATTCCTGCCATTTGTTGATGAGATCAGCTGGCAAAGGCTGGTCCCACTCCAATTCTTTGAGCCAGATTTCCTGCATGAAAATCTTAGCCCGGATGACGAAAGGCGCCAGCCACCAGGCTGGGTCGAACAGTTTGGAAATTTGAGAGAGGACTTCCCGCTTCGTGTAGGAATCCTTATGGAGAACTTCCGATGGCATGAAAAAGAACTCATCCGTATGGGCCTGCCAGCGTATGCCCAGGGTCTTCGCTGTGCTGGATTCCTCAATTTCCAGGAACTCCTCGCATAGCCGGTGCTCTTTAGGGATGTCCTTAAGGACACCCTTAGAGTTGGACGTCAATTTCCTGAGCGGAAAGCCAGCGCTTTCTAACGCCTCACGAAGCTCCGCAATCGTCGTAATTGCGCTTTCCCTTGTATGTGTCCCTGCGAGGACGTCATCAACATACATGCAATCGGAAATGACGCTACTTGCGAGAGGATACTGCAAGCTCAGGTCTTGGGCGAGTTGGCGGAGGACTCTGAGTGCCAGAAATGGGGCACAATTCACTCCAAATGTGACTGTGCTTAGTTCAAAATCCCCGATCTCGCCATCTGCCTTGCGGAAAAGAATTCGTTGAAACGGAGTGTGTTCGGGGTCCACCAGGATCTGACGATACATTTTCGTGATGTCAGCGTTGAAGGATATCATTCAGGCTCTTGCCATTTGAGGATGAACAAGATGCATTGAAAACTACACGAACTTTAGTCGTGGTGCTGTCAGGTTTAAAGACAGCGTGGTGTGGCAAATAGAAATTGCATTTGGCGGAGTAGCCATGTGGAGAAACTGGTTTCATGTGACCTAGATCGAGATATTCTTGGAGCACGGAATTGTACTGCTCTTGTAAGAGGACGTTTCTGGATAAACGACTCTCGTTTTTGAGGAATTGAGCAAGCGCAATTGATCTAGAATGGCCCAAATCGATATTGTTAGGATTTCGTAATGGAAGAGTGACCACATATCTGCCACATTCGTTCCGTGAAGTCGTTCGAACAAAGTTTGACTCACAGAAGGAATCAGCCTCCTTGACCAACTTAGTTGGAATAGCCTCCACCTCCCAAAATTTGGAGAGAAGACTATCGAGCTTCGCTCCTTCACTGACCGAAATTCGCGTTGTGAAAGAGGAAATGGAATTAGGCACGATCTTTGAAACTGGGCCGGTAAGGATCCAGCCGAAAACTGTTTCCTGCCCAAGGAGTGAGCCGCAGATATTCGGATAGGAGCCGCTTAAAATCACGGATGGAAGGATATCCGCTCCGATGAGAACATCAATCTGCGAACTACGATAGAACGATGGATCGGCTAGTTCGATAGTTGGGAGATTCTTCAATGAACTTTGTGGGATTGTGTATGAAGGCAAATTACCTGCCAATTGAGGAAGAACAAACGCTGAAGTTTCGATACGCAATCTCGGTTTCGTCGAAGAGCCAATATGGAAATGGCATAGGTTTTGAGTTTGGGCTGCAATTGCCTGATTGAGCCCTGAGACTTGCGCGTGTACGGATTGGAATGGCAACTTTATCGTTTGGAATAATCGTTCAGAAATGAAAGTGGCTTCAGATCCTGAGTCGATCAGAGCACGAGCGGTATATGTAGCTCCCAAATGGCATACATTTATGACCGCTGTGCCGAGGAGAACACCTTGACTGTTCGCAGCAAAATAATTCTGAACATATGCTGTTGACTGAATTGGAGTGGACTGTATATTGGAAATATAAGGTTGCCAAGAAGCAGCGTTCTCATTTAACGTAGTCGCAGGATTGGACGTCGAAGAGGCGGCTTCGCCTCGATGCAGTAGAGTGTTGTGCCGACCCTTGTTGTGCCGACGCTATGAGAGTTGGAAGTAGGTTTTAAATCCTCTATCTGCTCTAAGGTGCGATAGCGCTCATTAAGGAAGCAGTCCAAATCGCTCCAAGTCGGAATCCCGGAGCTCTTTGATAAGGATTGCTCCCAAAGAGACACAGTGAGCTTAGGAAGCTTGGATGTGCACAGGAAAACCAGAATGCAATCTGCGAACAAGGAAGAAGTGGAAATTTCGGAGTGCTCAAGTGCTGTTAAGCATCGTTGGATGGTGCTATCAAGATCTTTTATTGCTGCACCTGATTCGCTATTAACCGGGGGCAGGTTAAAAAGAATCTTGAGCTGGCTCGTGACAAGTAGCCGCTTGTTAGCGTATCGTTCGCTGAGCGCATTCCACGCGGATGCGAAACCATCATTCGTCAGTGGAAATTTGGCGATAATATCGTTGGCTTCACCCGCAGTTTTGGTGTTGAGATGATACAACTTCTCAACTGGAGTCAACCTTGGATTGTTGATATATATTGCCGTAAAAAGATCACGGAACGTGGGCCAACGCAAATAGTCACCATGGAACACTTCTGTGTCACACGGAGGGAGACGACAGCCCCCGGAATAGGAAAGGGGCGCTGGTACGACTTGCGTGGCTGGCACAGCTGCCCGACTGATTTGCCCTTTCAATTTGGAAATACACCTCTCGTATGCGATGTAGCAGTGATCGTATTTGGACTCCATCGCTGGCACATCGTTACTGCCCGCCTCTTGGCTGATTGCTTTTGAGCACACTTTGTACTCCGCCTCAACTTTATCCCACATGATTTGTAAACGATCTCGACGGACCTCAAATGTGAAGATATTGTCATCGTCGGACGGGGGAGTGTTGACGCGGGACTCAAACTGGCAAAGTTTGTCGGTTACGGAGATGAAGCTGGATAACGCCATTGTGGAAGCCGAAGGTGACGCTTTTCCAATGGATCTGGTTTTTACCGGACTACGTTGAGAGTACCCTGCCTTTGAAGCGAGTGCAGAGGGTTCACGCTTGGGTTTTATGGATCCTGTGTTGGATGATGTCCTTAAGGCTGAAGCTGGCGAAACCGAAAGGCGAAGAGTGGAAGCGGATATCGGCTTGTCGACTGATCTGAAGGAACCTTTTGTATCAGAAGGCGTTCGCGTGCCCGATGGGATAGAAGAAGCAGAATAGCGACGCGCAGTGCTAGCGGTTGGGACGGTAAGCTAATCCTTAGCTGTTTGATTTGTCCCCTTTGACCCATCTGACATAATATGTTTCCAAACTTCAAAGGAATATACTTCTTTCTTTTTTTTCTAAGTATCAGATACCCGAAAACGAAACCAAAAAAGCCAATAGAAAAGATGGAGAGAAGCTGCTGGGGATGCGATGAATTTTACCACAATAAATTATTGTAATTTGGATTTTTTTTTTTTTGTTATTGAAACACAGGATAATAACAAGAAAAGGAGATAATCAATTAACCAAAAAATCCCAAAGAATCAACTGGATGCAGTTTTCTAATAAATTTTATATATTAAAAGATGTTCAAATTGGATTATTACTTTACTTTTAAACAAAGAAAATAAATTTTATTTAAGAAAACACGGAACATTTGTTATGATCCGACTTTACTATCGCAACCAGATATCGATTTGCCGGCTAGCTATCGGCATTACTCAGGGATGAGTACGACCTCGATACCTGGCGAGTCGGGTAACAAAGAAATTTATATTTTTATTAACGGAATAAACACTTGGACTGGTTACTCAACACCTAAACGGACAATCTGCTGGCAAGGATTTGGTGGACAGATGGCATTATCCACCTCTACGACGCCCTCCCTACCTATAGTCGGCTTTCGATATTTATGCCGACTCCCTAAATCCGGACTTCACCCAACCTACCACATACCCATCTCACCCTAATAAATAAATTAACAAATCATTTTTAACCCTACGTTACAATATTTATTCATTAATAATTATTTCCCCTACCATTTTTACATTTTATATGAAATGTTTAAATTATTCGATACTTCGAGCTTGAAACAATAAACTATCGCACAACAACTAACCAAAACAAGTGGGCGCGGCTACAGTCGAGTTTGCTCGACTGGAGGATACCCTGTGCCAGTATCCATAATATAGAATATTGGTTGGGACCATCTCATATGCATATTATGTCAGTTTGGTTCAGTTATCTCAAACAACAAAAAAGTTGTTCATACTAAGACTGGATTTTCGACTGATCGTTCCTATGGCAGCTATATGATATAGTGATCCGATTTCAACCAATTTCGATCAGGCTATAAGGGACCATCTCATATGCATATTCTGTCAGTTTGGTTCAGTTATCTCAAACAACAAAAAAGTTGTTCATACTAAGACTTGATTTTCGAGTGATCGTTCCTATGGCAGCTATATGATATAGTGATCCGATTTCAACCAATTTTGGTCAGGTTATAAGGGACCATCGCGTATGCATATTCTGTTTTTAATAAGTAACGGGTATAATTAAGCTAACTCGATCATAAAAAACGAGTAGGCGCGGCTACAGTCGAGTTTGCTCGACTGGAGGATACCCTGTGCCAGTATCCATAATATAGAATATTAGTTGGGACCATCTCATATGCATATTCTGTCAGTTTGGTTCAGTTATCTCAAACAACAAAAAAGTTGTTCATACTAAGACTTGATTTTCGACTGATCGTTCCTATGGCAGCTATATGATATAGTGATCCGATTTCAACCAATTTCGGTCAGGTTATAAGGGACCATCTCATATGCATATTCTGTCAGTTTGGTTCAGTTATCTCAAACAACAAAAAAGTTGTTCATACTAAGACTTGATTTTCGACTGATCGTTCCTATGGCAGCTATATGATATAGTGATCCGATTTCAACCAATTTTGGTCAGGTTATAAGGGACCATCGCGTTTGCATATTCTGTGAGTTTGATTTAGAAGGATCAAACAACAAACAAGTTTTTCATACTAAGACTTGATTTTCGACTGATGGTTGATATGGCAGCTATATGATATAGTGGTCCGATTTCAATCAAATTTGGTCAGGATGTATGCGACCATCCCATATGCATATTCTGTCAGTTTGGTTCACATATCTCAAACAACAAAAAAGTTTTTCATACCGAGACTTGATTTTCGACTGATCGTTCCTATGGCAGCTATATGATATAGTGGTCCGATCCAAATTTAAAAACAAACTTGACCTGCGTCCGGTATCCAGCAACCTACATGCCAAATTTGAAGTCTCTAGCTATTATAGTTTCTGAGATCGACGCGTTCAAACAGACGGACAGACGGACGGACAGACGGACGGACAGACGGACGGACAGACAGACGGACATGGCTCAATCGACTCGGCTGTTGATGCTGATCAAGAAAATATATTCTTTATATGGTCGGAGATGCTTCCTTCTGCCTGTTACATACATCACACAAATCTAATATACCCTTTTTGACCATTTTCAATGGGCACAGGGTATAAAAATTACTTCCTGCAAGCCTGTTTAACTGGGCGCGAGAAAATGTAAATAATATAAACAGCTGCTCAGTATGATATGTGTAAGTGTATAAATATGATCTAAATTATAACAATTAAGTGCTTATAATGATATTGTGTGAGTGTGTATGTGTTTAGACCAGGTCTGGTAAGTATATTTTGGGCCTAGCTTCCCTAAAGAGCTCTTGTGGGTCAGGCTGTCAAAAACTATATGCAGGTAACTAATTATGTGTATGTAATTCTGTGCTTATACACACGCACATATATGTAAACAACGAAGTGTATTAATTCTACTCTGATTTACAGGTCATAACACTGGTAGGTGGACAATATGGGTTCATACACAATTTCTGGTGCGTTCAGGCGATGAGGCGGCACCGGCTGACTGAAGCAGCTTGAATGCAGGAGGATGCTGCGCCTGCGCAGAGAAGCTGATTGCCCCGGACTCGGTGCCTGGCAGAACTGTCGTGGCAGTTGGCACGCCTATGGCAAAAACTGCGCCGAGCTGCCTGTAGGGACGGACTCACGGTTGCGTCCTGTGTGTGTGTGTGTCTTGCTCCAGTTGCTGAAATTATGTATTCCAATCAGTGCGTTTTGAATCGCCTCGTCTGTAGATCCCTCGCCGTGCGGTGTGAGCTGTGTATTGTCGCTCCGTCTGGTGTCCTCGTTGTGTGTTGTTGGTTGTGTATATGCGCGTTAATGTGTAGCTGCTGTGGATGCTGTGGAGTCGCGTTAGTGTAAGTGTTAAATGATTCTTTTGACGTCGTCTTTTATATTAATTGTATTTTTATTTTTGCAGATTTGAACTGCTGGCAAACACGCGTTTTCTCCCGCACGAAAATAGTCGCCTCCCAACAGCAGCCACCACGCGATCCTCGCTCAATCCGACCCAATCCCTAACCTCTATATCTCCTGTCAAAATTCTCCTCCTGTCATCTTCTATTCCTTGATCCTCCTCTATCCTAGGTTTTAAATGTTTTGGTCGACGCTGATTGGTCAAACTGTTGCTACATGTTTCGCCTGTGGCCCATAGGTGGCGTTGGTAACAGCTGGTGACAGTCGATATATCAGCGCCGACCATAACAACACACCCTTCCTTAGGTCGAGCAGGTAGGAGTCTTGAGTCTCAGGCGCCAACGTAGGCCACGCCCACACCCTGAGATTACGAGTCTCATGTCTATTGATTGAGTTTGCCAGGCAAAATACTAATTCTTGCTCCATTCCAGATCTCGCATCCATCGTTTGCATCACGACGAGCCATGCGGCAACATGAACTTTTCGGAACGGGGATTCTCTCCTGATTTCCACCGCCAGCGCGCGGCCGGTATAGCGCTTTAATGACTGCATCAATCCCTGATTCTCCAACAGGCTGCGGATCATCAGCATCCTTGACCAGCCGTCGCTGGTGCTGGTGCTGGTGCCGATGCTGTTCCTGAAGGCGACATCGCAAGCTCTGCAAACTTATCAATTTCATGATCCTCCTGTGCAATCCAAATCCGATCTTGGGTCCGTCGTCTATCAGCCTCTGGAGATCATGAATTCCTTTGACACCAGGCAATTGAAAATCCTTCTTCTCTGGGACTTTCAACGGATTCGGCCATGATTCCAAATTCTTTGATGCACTTGGTCCTGGAGAGTCATCCATGGTTCGCCTCTGCACATCCACGTTCTGTGGAGTTGGTTCCTCCGTTTGCGCTCCCTGCAGTGACTTTAGAGCCTCGCTATGCCACTCATTGACGAGGGACTCTGCTGTTCCTCTGGCCACGAGAGCTGTGGGAGTTCCATGGGCAGGCGGAGCTGCTGCTGCTGCTCTGATGCCGAGTGATCCACTGCGTACCTGCTCCGGACCGTTTCCCTAATCTGCGTCATGAAAGCCAGCATCTCCTGCCGGATCATGCTCTTATACTCAGCGAACTGTGTATCCATTGCCGTCATATATGTTCGCTGGAACAGCGCGATGTTAATCGCCGACTTGATCTCGCTAGGGATGTGATCACCTTCTGTACCTCCGTTTAGAAAAGAATCTGTTTAGGTGCATTTAAATTACACATATCTAAATTATAAACAAAAACAGAACAGCTATGTAACACAATTTATAAAACTATGTCAACACTTCACACACAAAATAGCGCTGACAGCATAACTGACCACACATAATATCGCTGACTGCACAACACACAATGTGTGCCGTAACAGCAGCAATAAGCCAACCCGGTAGTTGCAAAGTAAGCTACCCTACATTACACGCAACTGCTGAGTACACAATAACCTAATTTTAATTGACACCACACACCTGTTAACTAAGCTATTTTTACCTATAAATATTGTGATTTTTGGATTAATAAAATAAGTGTGTTTTAGTACAAACGACAAGAACCATTCACTCATTTCTACGATCGCACCCAGCTTTGCGCATCAAGGAATTCCCTCTCCGAAGTCCACCTGGTTACAAGTGCCAGTTGCGACGCCCTTTTAGTAGTCAGTTTATGTGCTGACTGCTTTCAAAACTTTACACAAACAGAATCCATAACTGCCCTATCACCTTATAAACTATTCCTGATCCTTTAATATTTCTGATATTTGTATAATAATAAATATTTCATTTACTCCTACAACATGCAACATGTAAAGTAAATAACAAAAATAAATACAAAAAAAAAAAACAAGCTATTCTACTCCTAATTTCATATGTTATACTATATACTCTATCTATATATATAAAACTCTTTGTCCTGACTCACTGACTGACTCACTGAGAATCAACGTGCAGCCCAAACGGTAAAAGACAGGGAGCTGAAATTTGCACACAACATAGATGAGATAATTTCATTGTGCAATAAGACGGCATTTTGCGAAATTCCACCTGTAAGAGGGTCAAAATCAAGGTCAAAGGTCACGGAATTGCTTAGTATGAAAAACTTTTTTGTTTGTTAAAATATCTCAACCATACTCACAGATTACATGGTTGGTACTGTCTCTTACATTCTAACCAAATTTGGTCAAAGTGGAATGACTATATCTTATAGCTGCCATAGGAACAATCCGATGAAAAACACATTTAGTATGAAAAACTTATTTGTTTCTTAAGATATCTCAACCAAACTCACAGATTACATGTTTGGTACTGTCTCTTACATTCTGACCAAATTTGATCAAATTGAAATGACTATATCTTATAGCTGCCATAGGAACAATCCAATGAAAAACACCTTTAGTATGAAAAACTTTTTTGTTTCTTATGATATCTCAACCAAACTCACAGATTACATGGTTGGTACTGTCTCTTACATTCTGACCAAATTTGATCAAAGTGGAATGACTATATCTTATAGCTGCCATAGGAACAATCCGATGAAAAACACCTTTAGTATGAAAAACTTTTTTGTTTCTTAAGATATCTCAACCAAACTCGCAGATTGTTTGTTTGGGACTGTCCTTTACATTCTGACCAAATTTGGTCAAAGTGGAATGACTATATCTTATAGCTGCCATAGGAACAATCCGATGAAAAACACCTTTAGTATGAAAAACTTTTTTGTTTCTTAAGATATCTCAACCAAACTCGCAGATTGTTTGTTTGGGACTGTCCTTTATATTCTGACCAAATTTGGTCAAAGTGGAATGACTATATCTTATAGCTGCCATAGGAACAATCCGATGAAAAACACCTTTAGTATGAAAAACTTTTTTGTTTCTTATGATATCTCAACCAAACTCGCAGATTACATGGTTGGTACTGTCTCTTACATTCTGACCAAATTTGATCAAAGTGGAATGACTATATCTTATAGCTGCCATAGGAACAATCCGATGAAAAACACCTTTAGTATGAAAAACTTTTTTGTTTCTTAAGATATCTCAACCAAACTCGCAGATTGTTTGTTTGGGACTGTCCTTTACATTCTGACCAAATTTGGTCAAAGTGGAATGACTATATCTTATAGCTGCCATAGGAACAATCCGATGAAAAACACCTTTAGTATGAAAAACTTTTTTGTTTCTTAAGATATCTCATCCAAACTTGCAGATTGTTTGTTCGATACTGTCTCTAACATACTAACCAAATTTGGTCAAAGTCGGATGACTATATCATATAGCTGTAATAGGAACAATCGGATGCAATCGAAGATATCCTAACAAAACTTTTAGATTAACTCTTCTTGCCAAATTTGACTGATTCGCTTAATTTAGCTTTTTCACGCCATATTTAGCTTTTTCCCGCCAAATTTAGCTTTTTCCCGCCAAATCACCAAGTCCGAATTTTTAGCCAAAGTTCAATTGCAAGGAAAAAAATTAAGGCAGCGGACAGCGGAAGCTAAATATTTCCGTTTTTTTTTAGAAAAAATGTTATCTATATATATAAAACTCTTTGTCCTGACTCACTGACTGACTCACTGAGAATCAACGTGCAGCCCAAACGGTAAAAGACAGGGAGCTGAAATTTGCACACAACATAGATGAGATAATTTCATCGTGCAATAAGACGGCATTTTGCGAAATTCCACCTGTAAGAGGGTCAAAATCAAGGTCAAAGGTCACGGAATTGCTTAGTATGAAAAACTTTTTTGTTTGTTAAAATATCTCAACCATACTCACAGATTACATGGTTGGTACTGTCTCTTACACTCTAACCAAATTTGGTCAAAGTGGAATGACTATATCTTATAGCTGCCATAGGAACAATCCGATGAAAAACACATTTAGTATGAAAAACTTTTTTGTTTCTTAAGATATCTCAACCAAACTCACAGATTACATGTTTGGTACTGTCTCTTACATTCTGACTAAATTTGATCAAAGTGGAATGACTATATCTTATAGCTGCCATAGGAACAATCCGATGAAAAACACCTTTAGTATGAAAAACTTTTTTGTTTCTTATGATATCTCAACCAAACTCACAGATTACATGGTTGGTACTGTCTCTTACATTCTGACCAAATTTGATCAAAGTGGAATGACTATATCTTATAGCTGCCATAGGAACAATCCGATGAAAAACACCTTTAGTATGAAAAACTTTTTTGTTTCTTAAGATATCTCAACCAAACTCGCAGATTGTTTGTTTGGGACTGTCCTTTACATTCTGACCAAATTTGGTCAAAGTGGAATGACTATATCTTATAGCTGCCATAGGAACAATCCGATGAAAAACACCTTTAGTATGAAAAACTTTTTTGTTTCTTAAGATATCTCAACCAAACTCGCAGATTGTTTGTTTGGGACTGTCCTTTACATTCTGACCAAATTTGGTCAAAGTGGAATGACTATATCTTATAGCTGCCATAGGAACAATCCGATGAAAAACACCTTTAGTATGAAAAACTTTTTTGTTTCTTATGATATCTCAACCAAACTCACAGATTACATGGTTGACTATATTTTATAGCTGCCATAGGAACAATCCGATGAAAAACACATTTAGTATGAAAAACTTTTTTGTTTCTTAAGATATCTCAACCAAACTCACAGATTACATGTTTGGTACTGTCTCTTACATTTTGACCAAATTTGGTCAAAGTGGAATGACTATATCTTAAAGCTGCCATAGGAACAATCCGATGAAAAACACCTTTAGTATGAAAAACTTTTTTGTTTCTTATGATATCTCAACCAAACTCACAGATTACATGGTTGGTACTGTCTCTTACATTCTGACCAAATTTGATCAAAATGGAATGACTATATCTTATAGCTGCCATAGGAACAATCCGATGAAAAACACCTTTAGTATGAAAAACTTTTTTGTTTCTTATTTTATCTCAACCAAACTCGCAGATTGTTTGTTTGGGACTGTCCTTTACATTCTGACCAAATTTGGTCAAAGTGGAATGACTATATCTTATAGCTGCCATAGGAACAATCCGATGAAAAACACCTTTAGTATGAAAAACTTTTTTGTTTCTTAAGATATCTCATCCAAACTTGCAGATTGTTTGTTTGATACTGTCTCTAACATACTAACAATCGAAGATATCCTAACAAAACTTTTAGATTAACTCTTCTTGCCAAATTTGACTGATTCGCTTAATTTAGCTTTTTCACGCCATATTTAGCTTTTTCCCGCCAAATTTAGCTTTTTCCCGCCAAATCACCAAGTCCGACTTTTTAGCCAAAGTTCAATTGCAAGGAAAAAAATTAAGGCAGCGGACAGCGGAAGCTAAATATTTCCGTTTTTTTTTTAGAAAAAATGTTATATTATATAAATTTGTTAAAACGGGCAACTAAATACAATGCTGCGAGCGAAGCGAGCTGGGGGTTGGCGAGCGAAGCGAGCAGGGGGCGTAGCCCCCTAGTCCTATATAAATAAATATGAAAATAATCCTAAAATAAGCCTACAAATTATTTATCAACAAACAAATAACAAAAAAATACCCTGTAATATATTATTTTAGAATAATCTTCAGGTCATTTAAATTGTCTTTGCCGATAAATAAACAAAAAACATAAAGCACGAACTACAAACTATCGAACAAATTCTCACTACAAAAATGGGTGAGATAAATATGGGCAGGTCTGGGATCCGTCGGTAGCTATCGTATATCCTTCCTGCCAGCAGGCTCCTACTCACAAAACGACTCTTTAAACTATTGAACGGTAGCGATACTAAACACTGACAAGACTGGACAACAACGAACTGGTAAACATACTCCAAGACGCGGACCACAGTCATGACTTTGAATAATAAAATCTACTAAAAAATTTGAGCTCTAACAACCACAACATGGACTTCATCAGGCCTAGGAACGGCAACGCGGCTTTGGATAAGGAAATTCCATTCCGGGACCAGCCCCTAGACCTGACTACTGGCTATCGCCATCTCTACCCAAACGCTACACCAGACAGACCAACCGTGGCAGCAACAGGTGAGACATTGAGGTCCTCCCCGCGGTCCAATCAAAGCTGGCCGCCTGATGCGCGCCGGGCAAAGATGACGATAGTTTTCTATTTCATTTTTAATTTAACATTAAGACGCCTGCTTAAGGCGGAATCCTAATCCTCGCATCTCTTTTCCATTGGGCGCCACTTGTTATGATCCGACTTTACTATCGCAACCAGATATCGATTTGCCGGCTAGCTATCGGCATTACTCAGGGATGAGTACGACCTCGATACCTGGCGAGTCGGGTAACAAAGAAATTTATATTTTTATTAACGGAATAAACACTTGGACTGGTTACTCAACACCTAAACGGACAATCTGCTGGCAAGGATTTGGTGGACAGATGGCATTATCCACCTCTACGACGCCCTCCCTACCTATAGTCGGCTTTCGATATTTATGCCGACTCCCTAAATCCGGACTTCACCCAACCTACCACATACCCATCTCACCCTAATAAATAAATTAACAAATCATTTTTAACACTACGTTACAATATTTATTCATTAATAATTATTTCCCCTACCATTTTTACATTTTGAATGAAATGTTTAAATTATTCGATACTTCGAGCTTGAAACAATAAACTATCGCACAACAAATAACCAAAAAAATAACTTCCTGGCAACCCTGTTTAACTGGGCGCGAGAAAATGTAAATAATATAAACAGCTGCTCAGTATGATATGTGTAAGTGTATAAATATGATCTAAATTATAACAATTAAGTGCTTATAATGATATTGTGTGAGTGTGTATGTGTTTAGACCAGGTCTGGTAAGTATATTTTGGGCCTAGCTTCCCTAAAGAGCTCTTGTGGGTCAGGCTGTCAAAAACTATATGCAGGTAACTAATTATGTGTATGTAATTCTGTGCTTATACACACGCACATATATGTAAACAACGAAGTGTATTAATTCTACTCTGATTTACAGGTCATAACACTGGTAGGTGGACAATATGGGTTCATACACAATTTCTGGTGCGTTCAGGCGATGAGGCGGCACCGGCTGACTGAAGCAGCTTGAATGCAGGAGGATGCTGCGCCTGCGCAGAGAAGCTGATTGCCCCGGACTCGGTGCCTGGCAGAACTGTCGTGGCAGTTGGCACGCCTATGGCAAAAACTGCGCCGAGCTGCCTGTAGGGACGGACTCACGGTTGCGTCCTGTGTGTGTGTGTGTCTTGCTCCAGTTGCTGAAATTATGTATTCCAATCAGTGCGTTTTGAATCGCCTCGTCTGTAGATCCCTCGCCGTGCGGTGTGAGCTGTGTATTGTCGCTCCGTCTAGTGTCCTCGTTGTGTGTTGTTGGTTGTGTATATGCGCGTTAATGTGTAGCTGCTGTGGATGCTGTGGAGTCGCGTTAGTGTAAGTGTTAAATGATTCTTTTGACGTCGTCTTTTATATTAATTGTATTTTTATTTTTGCAGATTTGAACTGCTGGCAAACACGCGTTTTCTCCCGCACGAAAATAGTCGCCTCCCAACAGCAGCCACCACGCGATCCTCGCTCAATCCGACCCAATCCCTAACCTCTATATCTCCTGTCAAAATTCTCCTCCTGTCATCTTCTATTCCTTGATCCTCCTCTATCCTAGGTTTTAAATGTTTTGGTCGACGCTGATTGGTCAAACTGTTGCTACATGTTTCGCCTGTGGCCCATAGGTGGCGTTGGTAACAGCTGGTGACAGTCGATATATCAGCGCCGACCATAACAACACACCCTTCCTTAGGTCGAGCAGGTAGGAGTCTTGAGTCTCAGGCGCCAACGTAGGCCACGCCCACACCCTGAGATTACGAGTCTCATGTCTATTGATTGAGTTTGCCAGGCAAAATACTAATTCTTGCTCCATTCCAGATCTCGCATCCATCGTTTGCATCACGACGAGCCATGCGGCAACATGAACTTTTCGGAACGGGGATTCTCTCCTGATTTCCACCGCCAGCGCGCGGCCGGTATAGCGCTTTAATGACTGCATCAATCCCTGATTCTCCAACAGGCTGCGGATCATCAGCATCCTTGACCAGCCGTCGCTGGTGCTGGTGCTGGTGCCGATGCTGTTCCTGAAGGCGACATCGCAAGCTCTGCAAACTTATCAATTTCATGATCCTCCTGTGCAATCCAAATCCGATCTTGGGTCCGTCGTCTATCAGCCTCTGGAGATCATGAATTCCTTTGACACCAGGCAATTGAAAATCCTTCTTCTCTGGGACTTTCAACGGATTCGGCCATGATTCCAAATTCTTTGATGCACTTGGTCCTGGAGAGTCATCCATGGTTCGCCTCTGCACATCCACGTTCTGTGGAGTTGGTTCCTCCGTTTGCGCTCCCTGCAGTGACTTTAGAGCCTCGCTATGCCACTCATTGACGAGGGACTCTGCTGTTCCTCTGGCCACGAGAGCTGTGGGAGTTCCATGGGCAGGCGGAGCTGCTGCTGCTGCTCTGATGCCGAGTGATCCACTGCGTACCTGCTCCGGACCGTTTCCCTAATCTGCGTCATGAAAGCCAGCATCTCCTGCCGGATCATGCTCTTATACTCAGCGAACTGTGTATCCATTGCCGTCATATATGTTCGCTGGAACAGCGCGATGTTAATCGCCGACTTGATCTCGCTAGGGATGTGATCACCTTCTGTACCTCCGTTTAGAAAAGAATCTGTTTAGGTGCATTTAAATTACACATATCTAAATTATAAACAAAAACAGAACAGCTATGTAACACAATTTATAAAACTATGTCAACACTTCACACACAAAATAGCGCTGACAGCATAACTGACCACACATAATATCGCTGACTGCACAACACACAATGTGTGCCGTAACAGCAGCAATAAGCCAACCCGGTAGTTGCAAAGTAAGCTACCCTACATTACACGCAACTGCTGAGTACACAATAACCTAATTTTAATTGACACCACACACCTGTTAACTAAGCTATTTTTACCTATAAATATTGTGATTTTTGGATTAATAAAATAAGTGTGTTTTAGTACAAACGACAAGAACCATTCACTCATTTCTACGATCGCACCCAGCTTTGCGCATCAAGGAATTCCCTCTCCGAAGTCCACCTGGTTACAAGTGCCAGTTGCGACGCCCTTTTAGTAGTCAGTTTATGTGCTGACTGCTTTCAAAACTTTACACAAACAGAATCCATAACTGCCCTATCACCTTATAAACTATTCCTGATCCTTTAATATTTCTGATATTTGTATAATAATAAATATTTCATTTACTCCTACAACATGCAACATGTAAAGTAAATAACAAAAATAAATACAAAAAAAAAAAACAAGCTATTCTACTCCTAATTTCATATGTTATACTATATACTCTATCTATATATATAAAACTCTTTGTCCTGACTCACTGACTGACTCACTGAGAATCAACGTGCAGCCCAAACGGTAAAAGACAGGGAGCTGAAATTTGCGTACAACATAGATGAGATAATTTCATTGTGCAATAAGACGGCATTTTGCGAAATTCCACCTGTAAGAGGGTCAAAATCAAGGTCAAAGGTCACGGAATTGCTTAGTATGAAAAACTTTTTTGTTTGTTAAAATATCTCAACCATACTCACAGATTACATGGTTGGTACTGTCTCTTACATTCTAACCAAATTTGGTCAAAGTGGAATGACTATATCTTATAGCTGCCATAGGAACAATCCGATGAAAAACACATTTAGTATGAAAAACTTTTTTGTTTCTTATGATATCTCAACCAAACTCACAGATTACATGGTTGGTACTGTCTCTTACATTCTGACCAAATTTGATCAAAGTGGAATGACTATATCTTATAGCTGCCATAGGAACAATCCGATGAAAAACACCTTTAGTATGAAAAACTTTTTTGTTTCTTAAGATATCTCAACCAAACTCGCAGATTGTTTGTTTGGGACTGTCCTTTACATTCTGACCAAATTTGGTCAAAGTGGAATGACTATATCTTATAGCTGCCATAGGAACAATCCGATGAAAAACACCTTTAGTATGAAAAACTTTTCTGTTTCTTAAGATATCTCAACCAAACTCGCAGATTGTTTGTTTGGGACTGTCCTTTACATTCTGACCAAATTTGGTCAAAGTGGAATGACTATATCTTATAGCTGCCATAGGAACAATCCGATGAAAAACACCTTTAGTATGAAAAACTTTTTTGTTTCTTAAGATATCTCAACCAAACTCGCAGATTGTTTGTTTGGGACTGTCCTTTACATTCTGACCAAATTTGGTCAAAGTGGAATGACTATATCTTATAGCTGCCATAGGAACAATCCGATGAAAAACACATTTAGTATGAAAAACTTTTTTGTTTCTTAAGATATCTCAACCAAACTCACAGATTACATGGTTGGTACTGTCTCTTACATTCTGACCAAATTTGGTCAAAGTGGAATGACTATATTTTATAGCTGCCATAGGAACAATCCGATGAAAAACACATTTAGTATGAAAAACTTTTTTGTTTCTTAAGATATCTCAACCAAACTCACAGATTACATGTTTGGTACTGTCTCTTACATTTTGACCAAATTTGGTCAAAGTGGAATGACTATATCTTAAAGCTGCCATAGGAACAATCCGATGAAAAACACCTTTAGTATGAAAAACTTTTTTGTTTCTTATGATATCTCAACCAAACTCACAGATTACATGGTTGGTACTGTCTCTTACATTCTGACCAAATTTGATCAAAGTGGAATGACTATATCTTATAGCTGCCATAGGAACAATCCGATGAAAAACACCTTTAGTATGAAAAACTTTTTTGTTTCTTATTTTATCTCAACCAAACTCGCAGATTGTTTGTTTGGGACTGTCCTTTACATTCTTACCAAATTTGGTCAAAGTGGAATGACTATATCTTATAGCTGCCATAGGAACAATCCGATGAAAAACACCTTTAGTATGAAAAACTTTTTTGTTTCTTAAGATATCTCATCCAAACTTGCAGATTGTTTGTTTGATACTGTCTCTAACATACTAACAATCGAAGATATCCTAACAAAACTTTTAGATTAACTCTTCTTGCCAAATTTGACTGATTCGCTTAATTTAGCTTTTTCACGCCATATTTAGCTTTTTCCCGCCAAATTTAGCTTTTTCCCGCCAAATCACCAAGTCCGACTTTTTAGCCAAAGTTCAATTGCAAGGAAAAAAATTAAGGCAGCGGACAGCGGAAGCTAAATATTTCCGTTTTTATACCCTGTGCCCATTGAAAATGGTCAAAAAGGGTATATTAGATTTGTGTGATGTATGTAACAGGCAGAAGGAAGCATCTCCGACCATATAAAGTATATATATTCTTGATCAGCATCAACAGCCGAGTCGATTGAGCCATGTCCGTCTGTCTGTCCGTCCGTCTGTCCGTCCGTCTGTCCGTCTGTTTGAACGCGTCGATCTCAGAAACTATAATAGCTAGAGACTTCAAATTTGGCATGTAGGTTGCTGGATACCGGACGCAGGTCAAGTTTGTTTTTAAATTTGGATCGGACCATTATATCATATAGCTGTTTGAGATATGTGAACCAAACTGACAGAATATGCATATGGGATGGTCGCATACATCCTGACCAAATTTGATTGAAATCGGACCACTATATCATATAGCTGCCATATCAACCATCAGTCGAAAATCAAGTCTTAGTATGAAAAACTTGTTTGTTGTTTGATCCTTCTAAATCAAACTCACAGAATATGCATACGCGATGGTCCCTTATAACCTGACCAAAATTGGTTGAAATCGGATCACTATATCATATAGCTGCCATAGGAACGATCAGTCGAAAATCAAGTCTTAGTATGAACAACTTTTTTGTTGTTTGAGATAACTGAACCAAACTGACAGAATATGCATATGAGATGGTCCCTTCTAACCTGACCGAAATTGGTTGAAATCGGATCACTATATCATATAGCTGCCATAGGAACGATCAGTCGAAAATCAAGTCTTAGTATGAACAACTTTTTTGTTGTTTGAGATAACTGAACCAAACTGACAGAATATGCATATGAGATGGTCCCAACCAATATTCTATATTATGGATACTGGCACAGGGTATCCTCCAGTCGAGCAAACTCGACTGTAGCCGCGCCGACTTGTTTTTTTTAGAAAAAATGTTATATTATATAAATTTGTTAAAACGGGCAACTAAATACAATGCTGCGAGCGAAGCGAGCTGGGGGTTGGCGAGCGAAGCGAGCAGGGGGCGTAGCCCCCTAGTCCTATATAAATAAATATGAAAATAATCCTAAAATAAGCCTACAAATTATTTATCAACAAACAAATAACAAAAAAATACCCTGTAATATATTATTTTAGAATAATCTTCAGGTCATTTAAATTGTCTTTGCCGATAAATAAACAAAAAACATAAAGCACGAACTACAAACTATCGAACAAATTCTCACTACAAAAATGGGTGAGATAAATATGGGCAGGTCTGGGATCCGTCGGTAGCTATCGTATATCCTTCCTGCCAGCAGGCTCCTACTCACAAAACGACTCTTTAAACTATTGAACGGTAGCGATACTAAACACTGACAAGACTGGACAACAACGAACTGGTAAACATACTCCAAGACGCGGACCACAGTCATGACTTTGAATAATAAAATCTACTAAAAAATTTGAGCTCTAACAACCACAACATGGACTTCATCAGGCCTAGGAACGGCAACGCGGCTTTGGATAAGGAAATTCCATTCCGGGACCAGCCCCTAGACCTGACTACTGGCTATCGCCATCTCTACCCAAACGCTACACCAGACAGACCAACCGTGGCAGCAACAGGTGAGACATTGAGGTCCTCCCCGCGGTCCAATCAAAGCTGGCCGCCTGATGCGCGCCGGGCAAAGATGACGATAGTTTTCTATTTCATTTTTAATTTAACATTAAGACGCCTGCTTAAGGCGGAATCCTAATCCTCGCATCTCTTTTCCATTGGGCGCCACTTGTTATGATCCGACTTTACTATCGCAACCAGATATCGATTTGCCGGCTAGCTATCGGCATTACTCAGGGATGAGTACGACCTCGATACCTGGCGAGTCGGGTAACAAAGAAATTTATATTTTTATTAACGGAATAAACACTTGGACTGGTTACTCAACACCTAAACGGACAATCTGCTGGCAAGGATTTGGTGGACAGATGGCATTATCCACCTCTACGACGCCCTCCCTACCTATAGTCGGCTTTCGATATTTATGCCGACTCCCTAAATCCGGACTTCACCCAACCTACCACATACCCATCTCACCCTAATAAATAAATTAACAAATCATTTTTAACACTACGTTACAATATTTATTCATTAATAATTATTTCCCCTACCATTTTTACATTTTGAATGAAATGTTTAAATTATTCGATACTTCGAGCTTGAAACAATAAACTATCGCACAACAAATAACCAAAAAAATAACTTCCTGGCAACCCTGTTTAACTGGGCGCGAGAAAATGTAAATAATATAAACAGCTGCTCAGTATGATATGTGTAAGTGTATAAATATGATCTAAATTATAACAATTAAGTGCTTATAATGATATTGTGTGAGTGTGTATGTGTTTAGATCAGGTCTGGTAAGTATATTTTGGGCCTAGCTTCCCTAAAGAGCTCTTGTGGGTCAGGCTGTCAAAAACTATATGCAGGTAACTAATTATGTGTATGTAATTCTGTGCTTATACACACGCACATATATGTAAACAACGAAGTGTATTAATTCTACTCTGATTTACAGGTCATAACACTGGTAGGTGGACAATATGGGTTCATACACAATTTCTGGTGCGTTCAAGCGATGAGGCGGCACCGGGTGACTGAAGCAGCTTGAATGCAGGAGGATGCTGCGCCTGCGCAGAGAAGCTGATTGCCCCGGACTCGGTGCCTGGCAGAACTGTCGTGGCAGTTGGCACGCCTATGGCAAAAACTGCGCCGAGCTGCCTGTAGGGACGGACTCACGGTTGCGTCCTGTGTGTGTGTGTGTCCTGCTCCAGTTGCTGAAATTATGTATTCCAATCAGTGCGTTTTGAATCGCCTCGTCTGTAGATCCCTCGCCGTGCGGTGTGAGCTGTGTATTGTCGCTCCGTCTGGTGTCCTCGTTGTGTGTTGTTGGTTGTGTATATGCGCGTTAATGCGTAGCTGCTGTGGATGCTGTGGAGTCGCGTTAGTGTAAGTGTTAAATGATTCTTTTGACGTCGTCTTTTATATTAATTGTATTTTTATTTTTGCAGATTTGAACTGCTGGCAAACACGCGTTTTCTCCCGCACGAAAATAGTCGCCTCCCAACAGCAGCCACCACGCGATCCTCGCTCAATCCGACCCAATCCCTAACCTCTATATCTCCTGTCAAAATTCTCCTTCTGTCATCTTCTATTCCTTGATCCTCCTCTATCCTAGGTTTTAAATGTTTTGGTCGACGCTGATTGGTCAAACTGTTGCTACATGTTTCGCCTGTGGCCCATAGGTGGCGTTGGTAACAGCTGGTGACAATCGATATATCAGCGCCGACCATAACACATTTGTTTTTTTTGTTTGTATTTAGTTTAAAAAGCGCAATGGAAACGATATTTTGTAAACGATGATTTTCACTGGATAAGTGACCGATGAATCGATTGGACAGTAGGCATCGGTTGGCGATATTTTGTAAACGATGATTTTCACTGGATAAGTGACCGATGAATCGATTGGACAGTAGGCATCGATTGATTGCGATGATTACAGCTGATGATCTCGATTGCGTTTATCGATAGTTCCGTTTGTTTACGTTTTGGAATTATGCGCGAGTGGAATAAATATGATAATATAATACTTATTAACTTAATATAGTTGAGTGGAATAAGTATTGTATTACATGCAATATTTTGGAACGCGCCTAATGTTTTCGATCAGCTGATGTATTTGTGTTTAATGTGTGGAAATGTTTGTGGTTGCCGGCATATGCATGTGTACATATATGTATGTGTGCAGCACAAAAATATGTGAACATATGTGCGTATGTAAATCACTGCGGACGGCAGTCCGCGCTAGTGACGAAAGCAGCACGAAGGGTGCGAAGGCGACTAGCATATATACACAGGAAGAATGGAAGATTTGCTATGACTGTCCGATCAGGTCGAGTTATATACCGATCGAAAGGTATTAATTAAACTTACAAGTGTGCATACTAAGACTTTTGAAAACTCACCTGGTTCGTGAGATAAACAGGTGTAAGTGGGAGGGGCAAAATTTACATTATTGGAGCTAATGGGGCCGTTGGAGCCTTTTTGAATTTTCGTTGAACTTTTTACAATTCTCATCAAAAATACGCGTCGAATGACACCTCGATCATCAAAATCGGACAACTGGTTCAAAAAATAATTAATTTTGAAATTTTGAGTCGCCTTCCGAAAATGAGATGAAAAGTCAGTATGTTTGTTTGTTTGTTTGTTTGTATCAAAGCGATGATTTAGCTTAAAAGTTTGAATGAGGACTTGTTCCCGCTCAAAAATCTAGAAACGTTTGTTCTACGACTTTTTCGAAAAATCGCTAGTTTAGCGGGAAATCGCTAAAAACCGCTAGAACTAAAAACCCCCATAGTGTCCAAACTATGAAAGCTACAGATATGATCTATATGTCGTTGGAAAGGTACTTTGAAGGGCTCTTAAGCATATGTTCAAACTTTTTTTCTAAAGTACACAGGTAAAAAGCTACAGGTGAAAAAAGGTAATTTTTTCCACATTTTGGCGGTTTTCGAGAAAACGCCGCTAGCGATTTTTTTTAATTTTGAATATGTTTGAGCTTTTAATATTTCGCGTTTTTTGATACATCATGCATAAATTTTTGTTGATTGGTTTGGAAGATATAACCTATTAACTGAATATATACGTTTTACTTTGAATTGGAAAAGGACAGCAGCAACAAAGTGTCATAGCAGCCAGAGTTTGAGAGTGCTGATAAATTTTGCGCTTGGCATGTTGGCATGTGTGTTAGTAAAGAGAAACAGTGTTGCCAGACAGTTTCTTTTTGCTTGTACAAACAATAAAAAAACCTCTTTACGAGGTAAAAGTCTAGTGACGAAAACATTTTCATGCCCCAAAATTTCTGATATCCAATTTTGTGACGAAAAATATTACATTTTACACATGAATTATTAAAAAAAAAATTTTGTCACTGGACACATTGCGCTAAATTTTTCATAACTAATAAATACCAGTATATACTAGTAGTACTTTTTTGCGCAGAGCCAGTGACAAAATTTTTTTTTTAATAATTCATGTGTAAAATGTAATATTTTTCGTCACAAAATTGGATATCAGAAATTTTGGGGCATGAAAATGTTTTCGTCACTAGACTTTTACCTCGTAAAGAGGTTTTTTTATAAGATATGATATCACTTGTTGCTGCTTATTGCCGGCGATATTGTAGTTGCGTAAATGTTTTATAGAAATGTGTTAGTATAATATAATATAATATGCATGCACTAAAATGTTCAATATGTAATTTAAGTGTTCAGCGGAATTGGGACTAATCAACCCTTGTATATATGTACTTACATAAGCCACTATGTGTGTGTCATATGTAAGTACATATGTATGTATGTCACAACGTAGGCGGCAATGACAAAATGCAATAATATTTAGGAGAAAATATATTGCAAAACGAGAAGAAAATTTATGAAAGTTGTGCATAATATTTTGGATAAAATATTATGGTATGGTGTATTTGCCGTATATGCTGCAATGGAGAACGAAACTGTGGGAATGGACCATGTAAGTACATACACACATATGTCAATAAAAAATTAATATATTTATTTTGTATTGACCATATGATTCTTCTTGTACGAGTTTATAGTCGGACTTGGACTTTATTAGCGGATGCTGGACACAATTGGACGAATTGGAAGGAAATATACATACATATAATTTATATTGGAATATATAAAAAATATGGCGGGCTATGTATGTATGTCGGTATGTAGAAAGTTTTCATATATGGGATATGAAGCATAAATAAAAATGCATTACTTATCTTGTTTCACCAAGGAACTAGCTGGGGCGAGTCAGGAAGGATATCCGGCTCGAAGGACCAATGTTTGTAGCGGTGGTGTCGCAAAGAATAAATGCACTTTTAATTTGAAAATAGAACTTTATTTTTTCCTTTGAGTTGCAATTCGTGTGCTGTGGCGGTCGGATAGTAGAATGTAAGTAAGTATGTATATGTATTAAAAGTGACATATGTTTATGTAAATTAAAGAGCATGTAAAATATGGAGAGTAACATAAATATGTAAGTGGAATGCTAATGCTAGCGTTAATGTTATTTACATTTCGGAAACTTAACATATGTATGTATAGTAAACAGCTGGCTTCGACAAAGGCAATTTTATTCTTGTACACTAAAAATTAATCCATGTTATTTATTGCTATAACCTTAAATGAATCAAAAGGCAAATAAAAAAAACGTAGTGATAGTAGCCATTAGAATTTAAAAAATAGATTTATATTTTAATTTTTAGTTATTTTCGATTGGGTTAATTTCTATCATTGCTGCTGTTGTCAATGTAGTCATTATAATTATTATTGTTAGTCCGGTGAGTGGAAAGAATCTGTTGCCTGTAAATATTTACTGTCATTAGTTTTCTTTCTGAATTTACCTCTGTAGTGTACAACATTCTGTCCTTTATTATTTTCATTATAGTGTTTGTCATCTAATTGTTCTATTCTGCCAGTTTTCCAAAAAGGGTTTTTGGATTTTGAACGTGTCAACGGTGATTGTCTGAATTCTGTGTCAATCTCATAATCTTGTCTTTTTTCGTTCAGTTTGTTTATTTTGTTTTCTTTTATCAATTGGGTATTGTAAAAGGGTGTGCCTGCGTAAAGTAATATGTAAGCTGGTGTCCGTCCAGTTTTTTATGTTTAGTTTTATGGTTGTAAGTGTATAAAATCGTTTCCATTCTAGACTCTTTGTTTTCCCGATTATTATCTGTATTAATAATTCGAATTTTTTCATTAATAGTTTTATGGACGTTCTACGTCCGCTATTCCTGTTTTACTTATGGTGATATCAAGTTTTATTTCTTCTGTGTTCAGCCATAATTTTAAGGAATTGCTCATAAATGCTGAGTCTTTGTCGCTTTTATTTTTTGTGGTTTTCCCATGTCGTTAAAAATTCTAGTAAGAGAACGTTTAGCTTCTAGCCAATCTCTACTATTTGTTTTTTATAAGTGATGCAAATTTTGAATATACGTCTATGAATGATAAATATTGTTCATTATCGATCGAGAAAAAGTCTATAACATAAAGTTCTCTAGGGTTATTTATTTCCGGGCTTAGTTCAAAAGTTAAATTCGTGGTTCTGTGTTCTGTCTTTGCAAGATTGCAGGTTTCACAATCGTTAATGATATTTTGAATAAGTTTGTGGTAGTCTGGGAAATAATGAGTTTCTTTGAACAGTCGGATCATTTTTTCTATACCTGGATGTAGCAATTTAACATGTTAAGTGATGATAAACTCTTTGAATTCAGGGTAGGTTTTAATATCTTTTAATTTTATAATACTTTTAGAATTTTTAAGTGACTGTGTGGGTTTATAATGTCTTGATATGCTTGTTGGAAAATTAAAAAGTCTTTGTCATTTTTGATGTAAATTACGCTAGTGTGATTTAGAAAATATTTCAAAAGGAGATCTTTTGCTTTAGAATCTGTGATTTCTGTGTATTTAATTTTTATTTTTGTTTTAGTGAAATACTTTTCAATGTCTATTTGATCTATGGTATCTTTTACAAATTCGACTTGTCTCGAAAAATGATTAAAAGGTTTCTCGGTGATTTGAATGTAGTTTTCGCTACTTTCTGATGCGCTGTGAATTGTTGCTGCTGTTGAAATATTTTCTTCTTCTTCTTCTCCTACCATGTTTTCTTCTAGTTTAACACGAGAGAGGGCGTCTGCTACAAAATTTAGTTTTCCTTCCAGGTATTTTATTTTGAAATTGAATTCGCTGAGTTTTATTCGCCAACGCTGTAATTTCATATTAGGTTCATTGATGTTATTCAACCAAACAAGTTGTTTATGATCGCTTAGAATATCAAAAGGGACCCCATATAAAAACGGACGAAAATATTTCGTTGCCCAAACAATAGCTAGTGTCGATTTTTGCTCCTTTTTTCAAAAAGATAGTCATGGGTTTTGCTGTTTTATCGAAATCTGGAATGAATTTTCAATAATAGCTACAAAGACCTAAAAATGATTTAATTTCTTTTGAGCTGTTTGGTATTGGAAATTGTTCAATTGCTTTTATTTTATCTGTTCATAAATGAACATACTTTTTGAGCAACCCTCGGAATGCGACGCCACATGGGCAACACTCAAGCGACACAAAAGGGCCACGGCGGCATAGAATTACCTCACGGATCGGAATCCCGGTTCTCAGCAATAAAAAGATCAAATAAACATAAGCGAGCCTGCATGTATGTGGGAGCAGATAAGAACATAGAGCACAAGGGTAAGAAGGAGTAAAAGATATGTGTCAAATAGTTATTACATAAGATAAGATCAGACTAGACAGAGTAAAAGAGAACTAAACATAACATAAGACAACTGTCGACTCTATCTAAATAATTACATAAGACAATACAATAAGTAGGAAGAAGTAAGAAATATATTAACACTATATCTAACTCTGTTTATTAGTACATAAGAAATCCTTTAAAAACGCATACAACTCAATAAATGAGGTCAGTTCTTAAATTCAACTCGAGTGTTTTAGTTAGGGATTGGCCCGCGTGCAGAACCATTGAGATTCTCAGCCAGCAATTAACTTTGCGGCAAGAACTTGATACCTTTGCATGCATATGGTCCTTCGAGCAGTTGAGCTCAGTGACTGCCAACTGTAGCAGATACTTTAATCAGTATCGCGCAGATCAAGTCCATTGATCTTACCTATCATGCATCGTGGCAAAGTTAGGGATAATAAAATAAAAAAAAAAAAATATCCTGCTACCACGAATGACGGCAGCGTGGGACTGGACGAGCGGCGGTGGAGCTTCACATAACAAGCGACGCTAGAAAAAGAGCGGCGAGGGAATCAGCTTCGAAGCGTAAGAAGAGCAGCGCGGTGTCGGAGCTGAGGAAATTTTGCAACGGAAACGGATCAACAATAAGTAAGCGACGTGGGAACAGCGACTGGACGACGCAGGAAAAAGAGCTGCGTGGGATTGATAAAAACAGAAGCGCTACGCTGGAAAGTGGTAAACAAAAACTCAGCGGCGCAACATTATAACGTGCGGCGACACGAGATAAAAAAAAAAAAACAACCCTCAAAGTGTGGCTTTGCGAAGTCACAGAGGAAAAACAAATAGAAACAGGAGTTTCTAAAAATAAACGAAATCAACGAAGCAACCAAATTGTGTCTGCATCTGGACGTTGAAGAAGAAAGCGACGTGGGAATCAGCGACTGGACGATGCAGGGAAAGATCTGCGCGCTTCAAAGTTGACAACCCAGAATAGCGGCGCAAGAAAAAATAGTTCTGTAGAACTAATAAAAAAAAAGCGCTACGTTGGAAAGTGGAGAGACAGGAGTTGCTAAAAATAAATTAAAAAAAAAAAAAAATAAAACAAAATAAAATAGTTCAAAATGGCGTATACTCAAGAGGAGCTCAATGCACTGGAGGCTAGTCAATATGCCATATACGCCCAATTGAAAAGCTGGGGCGAAGAAATAAAAGAGGACAAATGCCCAAGTTTGGATTGGGCCACAAAAATTCAAGAGAAATGGGAATTGTTCAAGAAACAAGATTAGATTCTACAGGAAAATTTATCCTTTTGGGCAGAAGATTATTTTATGGATGGAACCATTGGGAGAACTCAAGCTATACAAAATGAAATAATGTCACAATTATACAAGAAAATTGCGAAACATGATATGCGGATAGAAGAATTTAACAGAGCGATATATTCATTGGAAAGAAAATTGAACGTTTGTGGACAATATCCGTAACAAATCCAAAACGATCAAGACGAGCTCGAAAAAGACTTCGAAAGTCTAACAGAAATCTTCGAAGAACTGAAATCCCATGGGCAAGCAACGTCATCGATGCGAATTCGCTACGAAGAGCTCTACCAAGAAACAAGGGAGATGGAACGTTTTCTAAACTCAGAAAAAAGATTAAGATAATACAATTTATTCCATTGTAAGGGAGTTTCCAGCCGGGGTGCAGACTCAGTCTGCCAGGGCCAGAACTTACAAGAAATTTGATAGTTTCACTGGACGCGGTGATAAAGAGGAGGGAAATGTTCGCTAGGAAAGAGAAAAGAACAACGTACGTACGTACAACTACTCGGGGGTCTGGCCGGGATTCTTCCCACGGCTAACGGGATCGGTCCCTCGTCCGACCACCACGGTTAGTGGGTACCACAAGTAAGAGCGGGATTCTTGCCGGGATCACCCACGGCGGACAGGATTTCCCTTGTCTAGAATACGATCGCTTGTCAATGTATCTAACTACAAGGAAAAACGTAGTAGCAGGATTCTTGCCGGGATCACCCACAGCGGACAGGATTACCCTTGTCCAGAATGCGACCGCTTGCTACTGTTCAATTACTACTTGTTAGTTTTGGTTTTAGCTACAAATAAACAGAGTTAGTTCTTTCATTATTCAATTCACCGTTTATTCATGGATTCCAGATTGTTCTACACGTGCCCTGCTGCACTGTTCGACCTAACCACACTTACGTCCGGCCTTTTCTCTAGACGCGCCAACTTGCGACGTCTGTCCCTTTTCACTCTTCGATCCTCACTACCGAGCCGCTCTTCGCTAAGCCACGCGTCAGCGTCGGTTACACAACTCACCACAGCTTTCGCTCTTTACCTCGGAGCTTTCGCTCTCTCACAAAAAGGTGAAGTTGGCGCTCCTTTTGGCAGAATTGTGAAACCGATCGATGACGCATGCAAGCCTGCGATGACGGTCGTAACATTTAAATTCAAACTTAAAAATAGCAATATTAATTATAATATAAAAAATACAACTATAGAATGTGAGACGGTGCAACCTTAGCGCCGCCTCACACCCCCCCCCCTTTCTCACGAAAATCCAGCGTCGCGCCTCCGGCGGCGTTGGAGGGTAGCCGCACCAGGGAGGCCGCCATTCCCGTTCCCGGAGGCGATAGCGCCGGCTCTGGTCCTCTGAAGCTCTGCGATGGTTGAAGGCGGCGACAACAGAAAAGTCCGCTACACTGGAATCGACCACTAACGATGCCTCGGGCAGCAGTCCGTCCCACGAACTTCGATGGCCGTCCCGGTGTTCTCCCTCTCGGTATGGTTTCCCTCGTCGTCCGGTTGGTATCCTAAACTCTGGTAAGACTGGTCGTCCTTCTCTGGGTAATCCGATATTTGGGCGGGCTCCTCGGTGATCCTAGCTCGCATGCTCGCGATCTGTTTGCAAGTGGGATTAGCTTCCACCGCTAGTTGACAGATCTCTAGAGGATGTCTTAAGAACGCATCGACCACCACGTTAGGGTTGCCTCGCCGGGACGGCACAGCGACCAGTTCTGCCTCCAAGGACCCATTCGGGTCAGCTGACTTAGGGTCGAGAAATCTTGCCGACGTACATACAATTTGTACTCTGGAGCAGCATTCTCATACACCCGATACGCTAAGGCGCTTTGACGATTGGCAATACTGCCAGTTTGGGTATGGGTCGTTTAATTACACCAGCTTGCGTGCGAACTTCAGCCACACGCACTTTATTGTCGTCGCCTGCTGTTGTTGCCACCACGCGTCCGGTTGTCCACTTTTGAGGTGGAGCGTTGTCGTCGTGCACCAGAACGAGGCATCCTACCTTTAAATTGGGCACGTCCTTGGCCCATTGAGTGCGCTGTTGCAGCCCGGTTAGGTAATCCCTGGACCAGGTTAGCCAAAACTGCTGCTTGAGCGCCAACAACATTCGCGACCGCTTCAAATATCCGAAGCTGGCTTTGCTGCTGTTCCCGTCTAGCTTGGACTCGTGCGGCAGCGAAAGTAGAGGCTGGCCTATTAGCAGGTGGCCTGGAGTTAACGCTTCGCCGTCGTTGGGATCGTTGCCTGGGGATGCAAGGGGCCTCAAGTTGAGCAACGCCTCGATTTCCACGAGGTGCGTGCTCAATTCGTCCATTGTTAGCCTGGCGTTGCCGACTCCTCGTACCAGTCGATGCTTGGCGGCCTTGACGGCCGCCTCCCACAGTCCTCCGAAGTGTGGCGCTCTCGGTGGAATGAAACTCCACTCGACGCCTCGTTCTGCCGCGTACTCCTGCACCCGATGCTTCTGTTGCTCGTACGCCGTCTTCAGTTGCCTGAGCACGTTCGCCGCTCCCACGAAGTTGGTCCCGTTGTCGCTGTATACTCGCTGAGGGAGACCTCGTCTGCCGATGAATCTTTTAAATACAGATAAAAAACTATCAGTTGAGAGATCTGCTACAAGTTCCAAGTGAACCGCCTTGGATGCAAAACATACGAACACAGTTACGTATGTTTTGATAGGAGGCCTGCCACGAATTCTAAGGCTAACATAAAAGGGTCCACAAAAGTCTACGCCGCAAACTTAAAATGGACGAGCTTCTCTTAACCTGTCAGCTGGCAAATTTCCCATGATCTGGCCTAACAGCTTTGGCTTATACTTGTAGCAGTGCACGCAACTTTTTACAATTTTCGTGCAGGCCTCACGTGCATTAATTAGCCAAATCTGCTGCCTTAGCAACGAAACCATTACTTTGACTCCAGCATGATAATTCTTCTGATGCAAGTTTCTAAGGAACAAAGTGACAAAATGAGATTTTCGGAATAACAATGCAGTAAATTTGGCATCGTATGGAATTGATGCGTTAAACAACCTCCCGCCAACACGCATAATGCGGAGAGTGACCTTATTCTCCGTTATCTCATGCAAAAATGGGTTTAAACTTTGAAGATGTGGTGCGAGGGTCTCAGATTTTTCTAGTTTGCTAAATTCTTGACCAAATTCATGCATCTGCACCACGTATACCAACCTTAAAAAAGCTTAACGTAACTCTTTTGGTGAAAAAACTTTTGCGCGACTGCATGTTTTCATTTGAGTAAAACGATTTACATAAGCCATGATGCGCAATAGTTTTGTAAACGACGAACACTTTTCGATCAGATCTAAAATGTTATTAGGTTTTGTCAGAGCTACTGACAACACTACAGCTGATTTCTTGTTCTCTGATGATTTTACCTCGGGAGACAATTCAAATTCGTGGAAATGTGACCATTCGCATGACTCCTTCAACAAAAAATTTGTCCATTAAACCAAAATGGGCATATCAGATCATCCACGTCTGTACCCCGAGAAACTAAATCAGCAGGATTCATTTCTGAAGGCACATGCCGCCACTGAACTTGGCTAGACAACTCTTGAACCTCTGCTACCCTGTTGGCTACAAAAGTGGCTAAAGAGCCTGGGTCCTTTTTCAGCCAATAAAGTGTGACTTGAGAATCCGACCAAAAATTAACACTCTCCACTTTAAATTCGCTGAATAAAGGCATGATTTGAGTCCAGAGTGTTGCTAGAAGATGCGCGGCGCATAACTCAAGCCGAGGAATCGATTTCGTTTTGAGAGGAGCCACGCGAGACTTAGCTGTAAAAAGCCTTGAGAGCACATTGTTGTTATCTCTGGTACGCAAATAAATGCAGGTTCCATATGCATGGCTAGAGGCGTCTGCAAATCCATGAATCTGAAGTGCGTTATGATTTTTCTGAAAGATGTACCGAGGTATGGAAATTTTATGTAGTTCAAACAAGTTTTGTTTGAACCTGACCCATGTTGTGTGTAGACTTGTGGGAATGGCTTCATCCCAGTCTAGCTTATTTCGCCACAAGTCCTGCAACAAAATCTTTGCTCTGGTGATCAAAGGACATAACAGACCCAAAGGATCGAATAATCGCGATGCTATTGATAATATGTTGCGTTTTGTGGGCTTCAAAGAGTCAAAAGACTCATCCAGTGAAAAATGGAACTCATCATGTTGAGGATTCCATTTCATTCCGAGAGTTTGGACGGAAGCAGAAGGGTCGAATTGTAAGGCTTTCTCTTTTCCATGGTCTTTTAAGAAGCTTGGATGACTTGTGGCCCATTTTGCCAACTGAAAACCGCTAAGGCGTAAAACGTCGACAATTTGTTGGCGAATAATCTCAAGCTCTTCTAAACTATTTGCTCCATTAAGCATGTCATCTACATAAAAATCGCTTTTTATGACATGAGAGGCAATAGGGTGGGACTCAGCATAAATATTCGCTACCTCAAAGAGACAGCGTATGGCCAAGAAGGGAGCGGATGCAGTTCCATAAGTCACCGTATTCAAACGGTAAGTCTGTAAACCTTGAGACGCATCTTCCCTCCATATGATCAGCTGAAAATCACGATCTTCTTTTGCAACATCTACTTGGCGATACATTTTCGATATATCTGCCGTTAAGGCATACTTGTGAAATCTAAATCGTGCTAAAATTGCATAAAGCTCCCTCTGAATTGTAGCACCCACCATTAAAGTCTCATTCAATGAGATTGATGATGACGTCTTGCTTGACGCATCAAATACAACACGCAATTTGGTAGTGCTACTTTCAGGACGCAGAACACATTGATGTGGTATGTAATAATGAAGTTCTGGAGGAGCAGACTGAAGCTGTGACATGTGACCAAGATCACGATACTCTTTCATGAAATCGTTATACATTTCTCGTAGAGTGGCATCCTTTGAGAGTCTACGCTCTAAGGCCAAAAATCTACGTTTTGCTGCTTCAAAGGAGAAACCCAATACTTTTGGATTCATTTTAAACGGCAACTTAACCTCGAATCTTCCAGAGGCAACCCTACGCACAGTCTGTTTGAAATGTTGTTCACACTCTATTTGTTCAGCTGTATATGCAGCCTTCGACTTTTCTGGGATTTGTTCCATTTCCCAAAAACGTTCCACTAAATTGTCGAGAGAACTAGTACCATTTTGAACTGCTATATTACATGCTACAGACCTACATGACGCACCTTGGGAATATTTGCCTGAGACAATCCAGCCCAACAACGTCTTCTGAATTGTTGGATGATCAGGAGACAATTTTATTTGACCAACACACAATAGTTCAAAAAACTTTTCTGGTCCTAGAAGCAAATCTACTTTGGCAGGTTTATAAAATCGAGGGTCGGCCAGTTCTATGTTTTGTGGAATATTCCACTGTGACGAATGAACAATCTGATCAGGCTGATACGTAGATATCGAATTTAAAACCCAAAAATCAGCCGCAAACATGTGGGCGTTGATACGAGAGTGTATGGATGTATGCACTTTGTGTTTAATAGCAGAAGTCGCTGATCCAACAGTGATAATATTTAACAAAGCATCTTCCCGACGTAATCGTAGACGTTGGGCCAAGTCTTCAGAAATAAAATTGACTTGAGACCCAGAATCTAAAAGTGCTCTGGCATGCTGAAACTGGCCGAATCTATCCTTTACTTTTACCACAGCAGTGGCCAAAATTGTATGTTCAGCACTTAGAACATGGCTAACATATGCTTGCTGACTCGCAGCCGATGTAGAGGAAGAAGCACCATGAGCTTGGACGTTGTCGACCTCATATCTATGAAGCATAGTGTGATGTCGTTTCGAACACACTCGACAATTCGGGCTTCTACATTTTGCCGCAGTGTGCCCTTGCTTAAAGCAGTTTATACATAATCGATGTTGTTTCACAAAGTCATAGCGTTGCATGACAGACATACTACTAAAGGACTGGCAATTTGCGATTGTGTGGTCAGAAACTGAACAACAAATGCACTTATTTTCTGACCTTTGATCGGTCTTAGAGCAAGAAAACGATGACCTTGTATTTGATTTACTTAACTCTTGTTTTGGCTTACTCTTGCTCTTAGTTGAGTCTTCAGCAGCCAAATGCTGATAACGTCGATTCAATATAGAAGCACACTCTGACCACGATGGCAGCTTATCATAGTCAAGTTGCTCTTCAAACCGAGATTTTGTAGTCTGATCAACTTTGGACATTGCCAAATGTATCAACATTGCATTGGCAATATCTGTGTCACTGCCCAATGACTGCAGAGACGAATACAAAGCCGATATGGTATCAATGAGTCCCCTAAGACTTGATGCTGAAGGTTTTGACATGTGTGCAATTTCAAATAACTGGGATACTGTACCAAGGAATATTAAGCATTTCTTATCATAGACAGCCTTTAAACTTGCTAAGGCTTTCTCATAATTACTATCTGTAACTGAGAGCGCTTTCACTGTTCCCAACGCATCACCCGACAGGCAAGAAATTAAATGAGTGCATTTTTCGACATTTGTTAGTGATGCGTCATCATGGACCAAACTATTAAACAGCGAAATAAAATTGGAGTAGTTGGCGTGATTTCCAGTAAACTTAGGCAACTGCATTTTTGGTAAATGTGAGGCGTGTCGTTGAGTAAATGAGGCAGATATATCATGACTGTGTCGTTCCTTTTGTTTAATAGCGGACAAAAATAAAGCTTTTGTGCAGATGCACACATCTTCTACTGTTCCCCTGCACTCGTTGCTGGGATTCATTACATCGAGGTAAGACTGCAACTCCATAATTTTTTCAATATACCTTTCCAGTAACTCCAAACGGCATTGAAGTTGAGTCTGATCAAAGGATATAGTCTTTTGTTCAAATCCGGTTTTTAAACGCCTTATATCTTGTAAAATTCTATCGTGTTTTTGCATTATCGAGACTAACTTAGCGCTCGACTTGGACTCCTTGCTAGCTGTGTCTGGCGGGTTCGTCATTTTGTTTAGTGAGTTTTAATCAAAACAAAAAATAAAATGCACTAAACAAAATTCGCACGAATTAAATGCTGCTTAATATATGCCCAATGAATCACAGAAGACCCGCAAAAACCAACACGATAACAACAATTAGAAATTCAGCTCGGCAGCCAATTGCCAAAAATATCACAAGAAATATCAAATATCAAATAAGTATTAGACCAACAACACATTCACAGCAACTGCAGCAATTGTCCAAGAATTGTTCAAAAGAGGCTGACGATAATCAAACGTGATTGTCCAACAGTTCACCAATGTCAAACCACGGTCATGCAATTGCCTCTGATTCTGCTAAAAGCAATGAACTTTTGCTCAAAGTTCAGCTTGGCAACCAATTGCCAAAAGTGTTAAAAAGAAACGCGCCAAAAATTACGGTTGTTGCTAATTGCACATATGTTGCCGTTCTACCAATACAGTGTTACCTCGCAGTATTGAACCGCGGCGCTGTGAACGATTAACTAATTCTCATGCACAAATACTAATATGGTTCACTTATGGGCGGTTCACTTTATTGATAACTTATTTCTTTATTTAAATATGCAACTAATTAAGTGCCAAAAATTGGATTCACGGCACTTGGCACGCCACACAACCAATTACACAAATCACAATTGTGGTTTTGTCTCAATGTTTGGCACTAAATACCTGTTCTTTCATTATTGACTTGTCCAAAACTTTCCTTGGATTATCTGGTCCAGCGTTATCCAGATCCGCAACCAAAATCCAAAGTCCGAACGAAAGCGAGCCAAAAGCAAAAGCAGAACTTGACGAATTACTTGCGTTGTGCTCAAAGCCAATCCAAAATGCACTTTTCGCTAAGTAATTGTCGGAGTCTGCAATCCAATTCCAAGCCGAAGTCCCTGCTCGGGCGCCAATGAAAATTCCGTGAGCGTTTTCACGGTGTTAAATTAAATTTATCCAAATTATGGACACCGGCTTAGAGGCTTAAGGCTTATTCAATATATAAAAAAAACAGACGGCGATCTAAGTTACACGAAGAATGATTTATTACTGCTGGCTGCTGGCCAGAACTCTTTTCTTTCAACTTCAATGTACATGTTCGTTCGGCTATGCTTTGTCGTCGCTAGACGAGCGATCGATGATAACAGCGACAGTAACAGATAAGAGCGAACTTAAGAGTAATAATTAGCTGCATCGGTATTGCAACCATAATGAGTTAAAGAGATTTACAGTGGTATTGACTTATATTTATCATTATTTATCATTTACAATTTAACTTAATCTGCCTAAACAGTTCCTGCGCAGCGCTGTAACCCGCATGGTGCATTAACATCTTAATCTCGATAAGATAATCCTTAAAGCCCTCGCCGTTGCGTTGATTGCGGGATCTAATCTCATCCTCAAGGCGATCCAAATAATTTGGCGGCAAAAAGAATTCCACGAATCTGTGCCTGAAATCCGCCCAAGTCACGTCCCTCAGCCCACTACTTAAAAACCATCGGGCCGCCCTATCTACGAATATTTCATTCATTACCCTGGGCATCAGATCGAGGTCAATATCATATATAAAGGCACGCTCTTGTAGGGTTTCTAGAAACTCCAGGGGATCAGTCTGTCCGTCGTATCGCATTCTCCACTTCCGGACCTGTTCCGCAATAACCCACAATGGCTCAACCTCCGATGACGACCCGGATACGGGCTGGTCATGGGGACAAGCGAAGCCTGCTTTTGCCGCGACGCCCATTCCCGGATTCTTGGACTCACCTGACTTCAACATGGTCAGTTGCCGCTGTGTTTTCGTTTTGTCACTCTTATTGTTCACTCGCACATTCTCTTAAAAAAAACCTTTTTTTAAAAAAATATAAATTGTCTTTTCTCTTCTCAAAAAAAAATAACCGGGATCACGTCATGTTTAGCGATTCCTTAGCATCCCCACCACGCATCACTGTTTCGCCTCTTTACTGCGCATCACTGCTGAACGTCACTATTCACTTTGTCTACTGTTGAGCCACTGTTGCCCATCACTGACTGGCATCTCTGTTCATTTTGCTCACAGCTCACTGCTGACCGTCGCTCTTGCGCATCACTGTTTTGGTTTTAGCGTTTTCTCGCTGTCCCCGATTGAGTTTCAACACTTTTGCGCATCACTGTTAAACGGCAGTAACGCGCAGACACTTTTACCGTTATCTTTGGTGCCGACGCGTTTGTCCGTTTTTATGGCAGAGCGGCAGCGCTCTCATTCGCGACGTTGACTGCGACGCTCGCTCTCCCGACAGAGCGTATAGCTAAACGTTTATGCTCGCGACGGCTTCTCTGCTGCCATTACCGACTGCGCAGCGCGCTTTTTCGGCTGTACTTGACGTGTCAAAGTGTGTGCAAATGTCCCGTTGAATTTCGGACCCTTTTTCGTTTTACTTTTCACACGCGACTATTTCGCCATGTAGAAAAGCAAAAGGCAGGGTATAGCAGGGAATACGCGACTATGACGATGACTACGGTTAATATCTACTCTATACCTGCGAACATTTATTTGGACATAATCGTGGGGCTTTATGTCACTTTTATGCCACGCCCCTTTAAGCCTCCAGCGTCCCTGCTCGGGCGCCACTTGTAAGGGAGTTTCCAGCCGGGGTGCAGACTCAGTCTGCCAGGGCCAGAACTTACAAGAAATTTGTTAGTTTCACTGGACGCGGGGATAAAGAGGAGGGAAATGTTCGCTAGGAAAGAGAAAATAACAACGTACGTACGTACAACTACTCGGGGGTCTGGCCGGGATTCTTCCCACGGCCAACGGGATCGGTCCCTCGTCCGACCACCACGGTAAGTGGGTACCACAAGTAACAGCGGGATTCTTGCCGGGATCACCCACGGCGGACAGGATTTCCCTTGTCTAGAATACGACCGCTTGTCAATGTTGGTATCTAACTACAAGGAAAAACGTAGTAGCAGGATTCTTCCCGGGATCACCCACAGCGGACAGGATTACCCTTGTCCAGAATGCGACCGCTTGCTACTGTTCAATTACTACTTGTTAGTTTTTGTTTTAGCTACAAATAAAGAGAGTTAGTTCTTTCATTATTCAATTCACCGTTTATTCATGGATTCCAGATTGTTCTTCACGTGCCCTGCTGCACTGTTCGACCTAACCACACTCACGTCCGGCCTTTTCTCTAGACGCGCCAACTTGCGACGTCTGTCCCTTTTCACTCTTCGATCCTCACTACCGAGCCGCTCTTCGCTAAGCCACGCGTCAGCGTCGGTTACACAACTCACCACAGCTTTCGCTCTTTACCTCGGAGCTTTCGCTCTCTCACAAAGAGGTGAAGTTGGCGCTCCTTTTGGCAGAATTGTGCAACCGATCGATGACGCATGCAAGCCTGCGATGACGGTCGTTACATTTAAATTCAAACTTAAAAATAGCAATATTAATTATAATATAAAAAATACAACTATAGAATGTGAGACGGTGCAACCTTAGCGCCGCCTCACACCATTTATGAAAAAGTATCCGGAGACACAAACACGTGGTGAAATTGATAAAAATAAAGAAGAGCAAAAACGAGAGACTCCTGAAGAGCCAGAGACAAGGGAAGAGAAAACAGAACAACACACACAATCAAAGGACAAATTGAGCAAGGAAGACGATGTGCAATCTGTCCCCCATTCCGTACAAAAAAGTTCAGCAGATCAAGTGCAGCTACAACAGGAAAAAGATGGCAAGCAGAATCAGAAATTGGACGAGCAAGAAAGTAGCGAAGAGAAGGATAGCGTTAGACAGGCTGAAAATTATACGGATGATGGAGATCACCAAGGCGTTGCGGTAACCAAGAAAATCGAATCCGAAGATGAGCAAAATAAAGGGAAGCAAACCCAGGAGAAGCGAAAACAAGGGCGCACCAATATGGAACGGACGCTAGGTGAAGCAGAACGAAACAAGCGAAAACAGCTAAAAACGATCGATCAACGTAAGGACTCCAAGCAAAATGAAAGCGTGCGTCAGGAACAAGCGGAACAGGAAACGGAGGTAAAGGAATATCAGCATATGAAGGAGCCAAAGAACAGAGATAAAACTACTTTGGACAATTTCACAGAGGAGCAGTACAAGCAAACTAAACATCGAGAAGAAAAGGTGCAAAAGGAAAGGATAGAATGTCAATTTATCCCGCCGGCAAGTCCTCACTTCGGAGGAATTGGAGACAGCACACTCAAGTACGAGGACAGGCTAGCGACAATTGAAGCTATAATCAACTCTCGGCCATTATATCCGATTGACTATGGAAAAGAATGCGAGGATATTCTGACTCCAGGTCATTTTCTAATCGGAAGACCGATGTTGGATGTGAAGGAAACTGAAAGCGATAAGAAAATTTGGTTAACGGATCGTTGGAAATCACTATCGATAATGAAAACACATCTTTGGCAAAAATGGAAAGACAGTACTAGGGAAAAACGAGAGCACAAGTCCGACAAAATCACCCAGGAGTAGATGGAAAAAACCAGCATGCGAGTTTCAACAAGGAGCAGCCGAACACATATGGACCTAGCTGCAATCCCGAAACACTTGGTTATTCAAGTTGTCAACAAACCAATTCTGGAATGGACCTGCGAAAGTCAACACAGTCAAGAGCTACAAATAACAGCACAAGACATCTTGCAGCTATAAGAAGGATGCTTTGCCCGTCAAAACAAGCACTTACTTCTCAAGTATTTACAACAGCGGATGACATTCAACATCAAACAGCTAGCAAATAATATTTCACTTAATAAAGTAAAAGCCATATTTAATATGCTAATAAATAATGTAGAAGAAATTAATAATATGATGAAATTAAAAGATGAACAAAAACTTAATAACTTGATAAGGATAAAAAACAATATTGGAATGATAGCTTTAGGTACAATGTTTATAATAAGGAAATGTAAAATAGATAAACAAATATTAATATAGTCTTCGGATCACCACCAACAACAGCCACTTATGTATGGCCCCCCGCAAAATGTTCATAAATGAACATACTTTGTGAGCAACACTCAAGCGACACAAAAGGGCCACGGCGGCATAGAATTACCTCACGGATCGGATTCCCGGTTCTCAACAATAAAAAGATCAAATAAACATAAGCGAGCCTGCATGTATGTGGGAGCAGATGAGAACATAGAGCACAGAAGTAAGAAATATATTAACACTATATCTAACTTTGTTTATTAGTACATAAGAAATCCTTTAAAAACGCATACAACTCAATAAACGAGGTCAGTTCTTAAATTCAGCTCGAGTGTTTTAGTTAGGGATTGGCCCGCGTGCAGAACCATTGAGATTCTTTATTCGGTCTTATGCTTTCTGGACTTATAGTATGTCCTAAGAAATCAGTTTGTTTCTTAAGAAATTCACATTTGTCCAGTTGAAGTTTTAAATTTGCCTCTTTAAGTTTCTCAAAAACCTAGGTGTTCATTAAGAGAAATAGAATAGACGATGACATCATCCAAATATGCAAGGCAATGCTTGTTTTTGAGGTCTTTCAGGACAAAGTTCATGCAACGTTGAAATGTTGATAGGGCATATTTAAAACCGAAAGTGTACTCGTAATGGCCATGTTTCGTTGAGAATGCTGTGTTAGGTATTGATTTAGGGTCCATTTCGATTTGATGGAAACCTTTTGCTAAATCAATTGTTGTGAAAAACTGGCATTTGCCAAGATTTCCCAATAATTCGTCCATATTCGGAATTGGAAATTTGTCGTTTACAGTAATTTCATTTAAATTACGATAATCAACCACCAATCTAAATTTCTTTTTATCTGAAGCATCTGTTTTCTTTGGTACGATCCATAAAGAACTGCAGTATGGGGAATCGCTTTCGCGTTGTTTCAACATTTCGTCAATTTGGTTATTAACTCCGGTCTCGTATGCGAATAGGTAGGAGTATGGTCTTGGGTTATCATGTGATGTTTTAATCTCGTGAGGTATGACACTGGTGAATGCTAAATCTTCATTTTCTGAATATTGAATGTCATCAAATTCTCTCAAAAGTTATGTTAATTTATTTTTCTCTTCTTCGTTCAGGTGATCTAAGCGGTATGTAAGTTCTGAATTAAGGTCATTGTTCAATGCGTAAGAGACTTCGTTTGTAAAGTTATTTTCTTGTAAGATTCCGTCAAAATTTTTTGAAAAATTTGATTTATTTAGTTGTAGTTCCCTGTGAAAGAATTTTCTGTCATCATATTATTATTATAAGGGGGGAAATCCGCACTGCGACCCTTTGGATCTATTGTGCCCCCTTCTGAGCCTACAGCTCATCCATCAACCCTAATTCTCGCACGAAGTCGAGAATTTTTAGCGGGTTGAGGTCTACTATGTCCTCCATCGGTAGGACATGTTTCCCTAGAAAACTACATCTACGTCTACATAGAGCAGTGCATTCTGCTAGTATGTGCATCGAAGATTCCTCCTCGAAATAACAGAACCGGCAGGTTCCACTGCTTACAATTCCTAACTTAGATAGGTGACTTCTCAGTTTACAATGCCCAGTCAATAGACCGGTGAGTATTCTGAGTCTATTCTTTCCCAATGCGATTATTCGCTGGAACCGCATTTTGTTGTAGCTACCTAGGAGGTGTTTGGCTTGTCTGAGACCTGTGGTCTCCGTCCAATCCGACTGTTGAAGTCGTCTCTCCTCGTTACGTAGGTACTCCCGTATTGTGTGTCTTCCAATTCCACAAAACGGTTCAGGACCTATTAGGGGCCTGCATGCACCCATTTTGGCTAGTGTGTCAGCTGCTTCGTTCCCTGCTATATCCATATGGCCTAGAATCCATCTTAGGGTTAACCTATTATGCGATCCCAGTTGGTTTAGCTTCTTTCGCACCTCGTGCACTACTTTAGACGTTATTTTCGCCTTGCTGAGTGCATTGAGAGCTGCTTGACTATCGGATAGAATGGCTATGTCTCTATTCCGATAGTTGCGTTTGAGATTAAGGTCAGCACACCTCCCTATTGCACATACCTCAGCCTGGAAGATACTTGTGTATGCTCCTAGGGATTCATGGTGAGATATCCGAGGGCCTACAACTCCAAGTCCTGTGCCTTGGTCTGTAAGAGATCCATCGGTGTACCATTTTATGGTGTGTTGACTCATAGGATGGACTTCATCAAGTGTTGTCCAATCCTTCTTACTACTCAGGTTCACTTTGAAATTCTGCTCGAACGTGAGCTCGGCAGTCATTTCGTCCCTTGGCTGTCCCAGTAAGGCCAGATCACCAGATAGCAGTTCTACGTCTCTGTGGCTAAGGATGCCTCCCACCCCATCTCGTGCTATCCTTAGTAGAGTCGCTCTTTGTTGCAGTTCAATGAATACATGGAGTGGCGTGAGCTCCATTAGAACTTCTATAGCCGTTGTCGGACAGGTGCTCATAGCCCCAGTCATACACACGCAGGCCATCCGTTGCAGTCTTGACAGCTGCTTCTTGACGGTGATGAGTTGAGCTCTATCACCCCGGGCTATCGCTCCGTATGTGAGCATTGGCCTGACTACCATTAGGTATAGCCATCTAATAATCTTCGGTGATGTGCCCCATGATTTCCCGGCTATGCTGCGACAGGCATAAAGTGCTCGAGCGCACTTTGCTATCGCATTTTGTACATGGGGGCCGAAGTTAAGTTTTCTGTCGAAAGTGACTCCTAGGTACTTGACCTCCTTACTTGTTTCTATTGTGCTGTTTGATAGCCTTATTTGCCTCATTCTCTGCAACTTGTACTTTTTAGTGAAGGGAACGATGACTGTCTTGGCGGGGTTGAGGTTGAGGCCCACCTCTCCACACCAATCACTCGTTATCCGTAAACCTAATTGTACAATGTCGTAGAGCGTTTCCTCAAATTTAGCTCGTGCTATGATGACAATGTCATCAGCGTAGCCTTGACATTGAATTCCATAGCTGGCAAGCTTCTGGATTAGCTTATCTACTAAAAGACTCCAAAGTAGTGGATTCAAGACACCTCCTTGAGGACAACCTTTTGTGGTTGTGACAGTAACAGTGCTGTCTTGAACTGTTGCCGTGGCTTGTCTAGACCCCAGCAGTGAGCAAATCCATCTGCCTGTGGTTGTGTCTAGGCCCCTCCTGGTCAAGGCAGCCTTGACAGCATCGTGCGATGTGTTTTCGAAGGCACCTTCTATGTCCAGGAAGGCGCATACTGCCACCTCCTTGTTGTCAACTACTGTGCTTAAAGTGCGGTGTAGTTGATATAGTGCCGTATCCGTGGACCGGCCTGCTCTGTATGCATGCTGCGTTGGTTGCAGCGGGGATTGCACCAGAAGAGTACTTCTTATTTTATGGTCCACCAGCTTTTCCAGCGTTTTCAGCAAAAACGAAGTCAAGCTGATGGGTCTGAAGGACTTGGGGCTGGTGATATCTTTCTTCCCTGCTTTGGGGATGAAGACCACCCTAGCTCTACGCCACGCACTTGGTATGTATCCCAGTGCAAGACTGCTTATCATTATGATGAGTTGAGCTCTATCACCCCGGGCTATCGCTCCGTATGTGAGCATTGGCCTGACTACCATTAGGTATAGCCATCTAATAATCTTCGGTGATGTGCCCCATGATTTCCCGGCTATGCTGCGACAGGCATAAAGTGCTCGAGCGCACTTTGCTATCGCATTTTGTACATGGGGGCCGAAGTTAAGTTTTCTGTTGAAAGTGACTCCTAGGTACTTGACCTCCTTACTTGTTTCTATTGTGCTGTTTGATAGCCTTATTTGCCTCATTCTCTGCAACTTGTACTTTTTAGTGAAGGGAACGATGACTGTCTTGGCGGGGTTGAGGTTGAGGCCCACCTCTCCACACCAATCACTCGTTATCCGTAAACCTAATTGTACAATGTCGTAGAGCGTTTCCTCGAATTTAGCTCGTGCTATGATGACAATGTCATCAGCGTAGCCTTGACATTGAATTCCATAGCTGGCAAGCTTCTGGATTAGCTTATCTACTAAAAGACTCCAAAGTAGTGGATTCAAGACACCTCCTTGAGGACAACCTTTTGTGGTTGTGACAGTAACAGTGCTGTCTTGAACTGTTGCCGTGGCTTGTCTAGACCCCAGCAGTGAGCAAATCCATCTGCCTGTGGTTGTGTCTAGGCCCCTCCTGGTCAAGGCAGCCTTGACAGCATCGTGCGATGTGTTTTCGAAGGCACCTTCTATGTCCAGGAAGGCGCATACTGCCACCTCCTTGTTGTCAACTACTGTGCTTAAAGTGCGGTGTAGTTGATATAGTGCCGTATCCGTGGACCGGCCTGCTCTGTATGCATGCTGCGTTGGTTGCAGCGGGGATTGCACCAGAAGAGTACTTCTTATTTTATGGTCCACCAGCTTTTCCAGCGTTTTCAGCAAAAACGAAGTCAAGCTGATGGGTCTGAAGGACTTGGGGCTGGTGATATCTTTCTTCCCTGCTTTGGGGATGAAGACCACCCTAGCTCTACGCCACGCACTTGGTATGTATCCCAGTGCAAGACTGCTTATCATTATCTTTCTAAGGATGGGAAGGAGTATATCCCGTCCCTGCTGTAGGAAGGATGGTGATATCATGTCAAGGCCTGGCGATTTAAAGGGCTGGAAAGTACCAATTGCCCATTGTAATCGTTCAGGTGTGACTGTCGACTTTGCGATTTTCCAGTCGGCAGACACTGTCCTAGACATGTTCCTTGCTTCGACTGTATCTTCGTGTACCGGGGTACTTCCCGGGAAGTGTGTCTCAAACAAAAGCTCTAACTTCGCTATACTACTGCCAGTGAAGGTGCCATCCCTTCGTTTCAAGACTAAGTTTGCCTCTGGCGTGCGTCTCGAAAGTGCCCTATGGAACCGGCCACCTTCGGATGTGCTTTCTATACTTTCGCAGAATTCACGATAGTTCTTCCGCTTGGCCTTTCTTATCTCCTTGTTGTAGGAGGTAAGGCTTTCACGGTAAGAGTCCCATAGTCCGTCTCTCTTCGCTCTGTTGAAGAGGTGACGGGTGGCGAGTCGTAGCCTCTCAAGGCTATCGTTCCACCAAGGGGCATCTGTTTCCTTGCGCTTCCTTCCAAGAGGACAGCTTTCTTCAAAGGCATCTGTTATGCTGCTGTTTATATTGCCTACCACTCTTTCTAGTTCCTATTGCGAACGGGGTATACCCGTCCTTTCATTGGATAGATTGAGTTGTAGGGTCGTTTTAAACCTTTCCCAGTTTGTCTTTCTAGGGTTACGGGCTGGTGTGCTACTGTCCATATTGACCTGCAGCTCAAATATGATGATTCTATGATCGGACATAGATTCATCCGAAGAGACATGCCAGATTCTTAGGTGTGGTTTAAGGCACCTACTTATCAGGGTGACGTCTAGTACTTCTTCCCTGATTCTAGTTACGAATGTCGGTGTGGCACCGACATTTCCAATTTCTAAATTATATCTCAATATAAAGTCAAGAAGGTACTCACCTCTTGTATTTGTGTCTGTGCTTCCCCAGACCACATGATGTGCGTTGGCATCACACCCGATGATTAGGGGAAGTTTCCTCCTGGCGCAATATTCCGCCAGCCCAACGATTTCCGTTGGTGGACAGATTCCATCGCCGGCGAAATACGCCGAGGCCACCACTGTGGTACGGGCGCTTCCGGCCGTCTGCACGTCTATTGGCACACAGTCCCTGCTTAGGAATTCTGAAAGGATGGTATAATTAATACACTTCCTCACCATTATACATGTTCTTGGTACTGGATCTCTTTGATCCCAGATTACCTTTGAGTCCGCTGTGTACAGGCCTTTGATGCCATTGTTTACCCATGGCTCCTGTACCAATGCTAGCCCAAGGTGTTGGTTGGTGAACATCCTGGCTAGGACGCCCGAGACCGCCTTCGCACGGTGGATGTTCACCTGGGCTAGCTTAATGCTGATGACTTGCGTCATCGCACTATATTAGCGGCTCCATATCACATGACGAGGGGGGCAGGGAGTTCCCCTCGTCATCGCATGACGTCAAGGTGACGTCAGCTTCTTTCAGCTCGTCCAGCACCTCCTGCGACGACATGGCTAGCTGCTGATCCATCTCCTCAACAGCAGCGGGATCCAGTGTTAGATCCGCCAGATCTTCGTCCTCCGCCAGATCTTCCAGCACTGGATCCACTTGCCGCCGGGGACAGCTCCTTGTTCATTTCCGCGGGAGGGAGATCCTCGCTCGCGGGTGCGGTCGTTCCAGATTGGGCCCTCATACCATCCTTCTCTGCTGGTTTTTTCAGCCCACTGACGGGGATTTTCCCGAAGCGGAAGAAGAGCTTGTGACCTCTGGTCACAATGTCGTTCTTGGCCATCTCATCGATGCCGAGTACCAGGAGGGCTCCTCCTCCTTCTTCCTTCCTTGAGATGACCCTCCATGCGCCAGTCTCGATCCTGTTCTGGTTGCTCAGCATAACCAGCAGGTCATCGGTTGTCCTGCCCGAACTTCTCGGCAGGTAGAGCGTGATGTTGTGGGGTGACGGGATGTCATCCCCCATCTTGCAGTCAAGGGGTACGCCCTTCCAAGAGTGTAGCTTTGATGCTACCGTCAACGGCCAGTCTGCAGAGTTCTCGTCCGTGCAGTCGATCACCAGGTGGCCCACCCTGAAATGGATGCCAACGAACGAGACAGCAGTGTCCCACCCTGTCAGGATGACCTGATCCAGGATGGCCTCCTCAAGCGCGGACAAGTCCCCGCGACTGAGAATTACCTGGGGATAATCCGCAGGCAACACGGCCACTTTCACCTTTCTCGAGACAGCCGCGTAGGACGCGTGAGGCTCAGTGGGGGCTGAGGAGGTGGACTCCCTGTTTGTTCAGCTGCTGCTGTCGCTGCTGCTACTGACGTGCTGGGGCGCTCATCCAGAGCTTCCTGCCGTCCTGATGTTGGGGATCTGTGCTCTGCTCTAATAGGTGCTGCTCTTGGTCCAGTTGGCTCCGCCGCGCGCACCCTTTTGGCGGTGTAAGCGCACTACTCGACCTTTTGGCAGGTGTCCTGTCTTCGGCTGCCGTCGTTTTTGGCTCTTTCGCCTTGGCCTCCTCCTGAGACATCCCCTGCTGGAGATACCGGATGTACCATTTGACCCGTGATCCACAGAGATTACGCCTGTGGGGGTCATCCAGTCCACCCGGTTCCCCTAGACCTGGAAGGTCCTTTTTCGGCGGCGGGCGTTGTTGTCCCTGCCGTCTGTCAGCGGCTAGCGCAGGGCGCAACGGTCGGGATTGACCTACCGTGCTCCTTTGCGCGTGTTGCCGCGAAGCCTGCAGACTTGGCCGTCTGTACTGTGCGGGTGGCACTCTCCTATTTGGAGCCGGAGCTTAGCTGCGTGGAGGATGGTCTACCTTGTTGGAGGGCCGCTCCCTATCAATGTGACGGTCCTCGAAGTGTCTTGCAACACTTTCCGCAGGGAGATCCTGCGGGAGTTTAATTTTCTTGATCTTTTTGTCCATAAAAGATCCCACGAGTAGCGCGACAAGGGTGAGGTCCATCCGAGCAGAGGTCCGCATGCCCGGATAAGGCTGATTAGAACAGGCGGTCGCCACTTGCCTGAGCCCACCGTTAGCGACTGAGCTAGTTTTTGACCCGGGCCCCCAGCCAGGCTGACTCTCAGCACGGTACGAGTGACACTCTTAGTCCGGCCCGGGGTGAGATTAGGATAGGAAGAGGTAGGTGCTTGTGAGGGAGTTGAGGGGTGTGTGAGGCTATGCTTAAAAGGCGGCAACACAAACGCCTTGTCGGTACGATGATCAGTATCATACCCGCTGTTTGTCCGGGACTGCTTATTACGAGGTGATCTCGCTATTCGCAGCTAACCTCCCCGAGGGGTGGCCGTTCGCTATCCGCAACCCGCGACCCGCCTGGTGGCCCCAGCTAAGCCCCCTCCGAACCATCTCACAAGTTCTTTGGGACAGGTTTCTGTCATTAAATATTGTAATTTTTTTAGTCTAATCTACTATGCCATTATTCTCCATTAAAACTTTCTTACCTTAGAGGATATCGTAATAAGGTGAAAACTGATGTATATAAAACTGTTGGCTTTGTTGAAATAACCCATTGGCTGGCAGGTTAACAAATTCTTTTAGACGTTAATACCCTGTCATACTTCGGACAATTATTTGTTTACTACTAGACTTGAACTTGGACTTGAAAATTGAACAAATTTTGCGTCATCATGTTTATTGAAGATCCAGTGTTTGTATTTGTGATTGTTACTAGTATTAGTGATATGTGCAAAGTGAGCCGCAGGCGATTTTATTTTTTTTTTTAATTTTTTGCCTGCGGCTCACTTTGCACATATCACTAACCGCGGTTGCATGAGCATCTTCATTGGCATGTTAGAGAAAAAGTAGTGTTGAAAAACGATCCATAAAATCGAAAAGCAATCATTAAAAGCAGAAAGCAACCATGTAAAACTCAAAGCAATAATGAAAACAATAAAAACAACAGTGCAAAAACTTCATTTTTTTATAAAATTTCAAAATTAAATTAAAAAAAAACTAACGAAGACCCGATAAAAATTGTTTCACCTAAATTCATTATAAATCACCCTCTTTTTTATTTATATATATTTTTTTTTTTTTAAGAGTAGTACCGGTACTAGACCTTTACCAAAAATAATTTCTATGTATTGGTGTGTTCCCGGGCTGCTATTGGAAAATTTTCGGCTTGTTGACATAGCGGATCTAATTGCATCTCAGTTTCTGTATACTGCAATTGATCTTCGTGCTACTGTCCGTTTTGTTTATTGTATTGGTCGGCGTCTTCATCGTAATTTGATTCGTATGATGACTCTCTTAAATTTGCATCCGCGACTGTCCGCTCCCTTCCTTAAAATGCTTAGTTGGCACTCTTTGCTGCTGTGGGGGCTGGCTATAGTTTCGGGTGTCATTCCGTCGGTCGCGATTAAAGTCTTCTCTGAATTCAATTTACAATTGCCTATTCTGATCGAATTGCTGTTGCCTATGGGGATTCTGTGGGACTCGTTGATATGGTGTTTGGTTACTGTTTACATTCAAGTTTTGGGCTTGCGTGGGAAACCTAAATGGATTGAAGGGGCGACTGAATTGTTGGCCGGGATAAGTGTTTTTGTTGTGATCGATATAAGTTTTGTTGTTAGTATTTCGGATTAGGGAATTAACGCCTAACTTTCGACGATTATCAGATTTCTTGTCTTTTTCAGAGATTGGTGTCTTCGTATAGACCTTCTTGCCGGGCAACTTGTCGTAACCTTTGTACTGTCGAAATATCATACCTTGCCAAGGTCATAAACAATCTATCTGGCAGTTTGCGTTGAATAGTATTTTTGATTGTGGTGGCCATTGCTTGGGTATAAATAATTGAATTATTTTGATTGCCTTCTAAAGCTTATTTGTTTATTATAATTGTACTCTTATCTTCTAATTCTTCACAAAATAGACGTAAGTTACCTTTGTAAGGTGTAGAGTAGAGGCGTTGTAGTAATTCTTCCAGCGATGTTTGCGTCTTGAACTCATCGATTAGGGCACCTTTTAGAGTTGTCCATTCGTTGTGAAATCCGAGCTGTGATATTTTTTCAGCATCTCCAACGATTTGTAATTCAATGGCTCCAAAAATTACGTCATTGGTAAGGTAAAGGTTCACCAAGTACTTAATTCGCCTGATGAAAGGACTGAGGCTGCACGGATCTCCAGAAAATTGAGGTGCTTGGCGGATTTGTCGAAGTAATTGAGTTAAGTTGTCGTTTGTCAATGCCATGTTTTCTGATGTTTCTTATTTATTTGTTTGACTTGTTTGATTTTTCGGGGGTGAGGTAGCGGTCACACTCATGAAGCGGGCTACTGTGCTTAGTTAAATATAATTTGGGTGGCGGTCACACTTTATCTAGCGGGCCACTGATTTTTGTTCACGTACTGCTCAGTATAATGAGACTTATGCATTAAGTGAACTGCACTGTGCCCTTGTTGATTAATTAAAATTCACTGTAGTGGCGGTCACACTTTATCTAGCGGGCTACAAAATAGGTCTTTTAATTAATTTAATGCACACAGGTTCTTATGCGGATATCGTTTCGTTATACAATTGTAACGTTTACCGAATCACTATTTCGCGGCAATTCGCGTGCTCAATCTTAAAGAATTTCTTGGTTGTGCAAGGATTCTTTATCACTTAATTGAATAGGATCACGGATATTACTTATAACTTTTCGATATCCTACCGGCTGCGCCAATTAACTGTTCAACAATTACATATCAAATAAAAAATATATTTTACATGCTGCCGGTTTACATTTGGTTACTTATTGGAATTTGTTTACTTATTGGATTCTGTTTGCTTACATTTGGGTTTAAAAGTTTACGTTTGAGTTCTACATAACTTTGCGTGTGTCTTTGATAAGCTTTGAAAAGAGATGTGTCTTCGATAAGCTTATGGAAAGTGAAGCTTTGCAAAAGATCGTTTGTGTTTATGACGGATTTGTTATATTCTTATGGCAGATATGTCACAATATAGAGTATTTGAATGAAAAAATAGAAAAGTCTGATGGGGCAGGCATGAGCCAGACCTCAGTAAATCAAATGACATGGAAATCAAAAGAATGACTATTGAGATATAGGTTAGAGAGTTTACTATTATGGCCTCGTACATTTTGATGGGCTAGAGTTAGAGAAAAAAATTTTTTTAGATGCTTCATTTGAAGTTGAAGCAGGTAGAGATTAGTAGAGGTGGAGAACTATCGATAGCACTATCGACACTATCGATGGTTGGGCACTATCGAGCTAATATCGATAGGAGCCACCCCCTTTCGATAGTTCCGGAAGTACTATCGATAGTTTAAAAATTGCTAAAAATTACTATTTTAACCCCTTTTTCCTCATTTTCATACAAAAAGTGGCTTGTTAGCAATTTTCCAAAATCATAAAAAATACTAGCGAGGACATTTTTGAAAATTTCTTTTTTCAGTCTTTCTTAGAATTGTTTGATGATTTTTTTTGCATCAAAACAAAGTTGAAAAAGTTTATGTTTACAAAATTAAAAAGCTATTATTGTCTTATGTAAAGTCAAAAAATTAAGTTTTTTTCAGTGTGTAAAGTGTTTTTTGACAAACTGTATGTATTTTTTGTGTCCGCGACTATCGTCGACTATCGATAGCATTATAGTCGACTATCGTCGACTATCGATGGTTTTGGAAGTACTATCGTCGGCTATCCAAGGCGCCGACTATCGATAGTTCTCCACCTCTAGAGAGGAGCCAACACCTGAGATCGGAGCCCGATCTCTCTTTCGAGTAGAATTTCCCTTGTATTCAGAAACAAAGATGTGTTCGGGCCAGAAGTGTTGTTGACAAATTTTATCAAAAACCTTCTCCGAACATGATATCTTAAATGAAGATATTTCCCAAGGGTATTTAAAACTAAATTTATCCACCGAAATATCCTGATGATCCTGTATAATGTTTTGGATGTAAGCCTTAACATCATACGAGGACTGATCTTTGGCAAGCCTAGAAACAAAGACATGCTTCATAGGCTTCGGAGGAGAAATGCCTTGCAGGGGCTTAGACACGCGAGGAGGTACGTCAGTCAAAGTATTGGCTGCCTTAACAACTGGCGTGGCATTTGATTTCACTCTATTGGGAACTGACCGAACAGGTGAGGCGGAAACTGCATTATCGAGCAGGTTGTGGTCAGTCCTAGCTTGCTGAGAAGTAGATGGCTGAGAGTTAATAATAAATGGCTGAAGACCCAGGACTGATGGCGATATTGAAAAAATTAATTTTTACGTTTAGGAGGCTTATTCAATAATGATGAACTACTAAACAAGTTCTCCATATCAAAAATAGAACATTTGCCTTGTGAAAAATTGTTGACAAGTCCTTAAAACTATCTCTAGTTCGCTCCATATATTTACGAACTTGCACCTCAATGTACCGGCAAGTTTCACAGCGCCATCTCAAGCCATTGTTATTCTCAAAGCAATCTTTGACTTTGACCGTTACACCAGCACACTTCAAGTGAACAGAAATATTTAGCTTTCGCTGTCCGCTGCCAGAATGTTTTTTCATTGCAATTGAACTTTGGATAAAAGTCGGATTTAGTAATTTGGCGAAAAAAAGCTAAACTTGGCGGGAAAAAACTAAATTTTTCGGGAAAAAGCTAAATTTAACGAATTAGTCCAAATTTGGCAAGAAGAGTTAGTCTGAGAGTATTTTTAGGATATCTGCGATTGCATCCGATTGTTCCTATTGCAGCTATATGATATAGACATCCGACTTTGACCCAGTTTGCTCAGTATGTAAGAGACAGTATCAAGCAAACAATCTGCGAGTTTGGTTGAGATATCTTAAGAAACAAAAAAGTTTTTTATACTGAAGGTTATTTTGCATCCGATTGTTCCAACTGCAGCTATAAGATTTAGTCATCCTATTTTTACCAATTTAGGTCAGAACGTGTGTATGAGACAGTACCAAACTGTTGAAAAAGCAGAGACAAATAACCACCAGTTAACTCCATTAATAATTGTTCAAAAAATAATTTGTTCTGCGACATACAAAAACATAGCAGCCCAAGTCAAATACACATTTGTAATGTATTTTCTATTTATGTAATTTTCTCATTCTGTTCTTAGTCGTGAAAGTGAAGAAGTCGTATGATACGAAAATATAAATTCAGACTAGAAGCAAATAAAAGTTATTTTATTCATACGGCAAATATTACTAAGAAGAACGAATATTTCAACAGGTTATGGGCCAGTCCCCGCATCATTACTCTTCAGATAAGTATTCAGATTTTCAATTTTCTAAATAATGGAAAACCGTAAAAGAAATAATAAAGTACTTAAAAGAAACATAAAACCTTTTGATGGTGAAAAGTATTCAATTTGGAAATTTAGAATTAGAGCCTTATTAACCGAAATTGACTCCATTAATGTTATTGATGAAGAATGTAGTGAAATAACAGAAGAATGGATGAAACAGGAGAGAATTGCTAAGAGTGTTATCATAGAATATTTAAGTGACTCATTTCTTGGTTTTGCAGCAACAGAGTGTAGTGCATTAATGAGTTTAAAGAACTTAGACGCTATATATGAAAGAAAAAGTTTGGCATCACAATTATCTGTCCGTAAACAATTGTTGTCATTAAAGCTTAAGGGGGATACTTTGTCGTTGCAACATTTTTATACATTTGATGCCTTAATTGAAGAGTTGTTTGCGTCCTAGCCAGGATATTCACCAATCACACCTTGGGCTTGCTCTGGAACAGGAGTCATGGGTAAACGATGGCATCAAAGGGCTGTACACAGCGGACTCAAAGGTAATCTGGGATCACAGGGATCCAATGCCTAGAACATGCGTAACGGTAAGGAAATATATTAATGTAAGAAATGATAATATAATGTTTATTAAATAATGTGATTCATAATACAGATCAAAGTATGTGTGTGTGTAAGTGTTCGTTTAACAACTTTTAGGTAATTCAACTTAACGCTGCTGCTGACAATAACCGACTGTATTCAACTTTAGACGACTACTTTTTCATGTGTGTGTATCGGAAAGCTTATCGATAGATATGTTAAGTGTTAAATGTTAAGTAACAGGAGTGTGTTAGATCCTCGATAACTCCGCCTCTTACATAAATTATACTATCCTTTCAGAATTTATCAACAAGGACTGCGTAGCCATAGCAGTGCAGATGGTCGGACATGCCCGCACCACCGAGCCTGCCAGCCACCAGAAGTCGTTAGGTTAGTAGCACACTGCACTAAGGAGAAGCTCCCCCTTATCATCGGGTGTGATGCCAACGCACATCACGAGATCTGGAGAAGCACAGATGAAATACAAGGGGTGAATACCTTCTTGACTTTATATTTAGATATAATTTAGAAATTGGAAATGTCGGAGCCACACCCATATTCGTAACACGAATCAGGGAGGAAGTCCTGGATATCAACTTGATTAGTAGAGGCCTTAAGCCGAACCTAAGAAACTGGCATGTCTCTTCGGAAGAATCTATGTCTGATCATAGAACTGTCCTATTTGAGCTACAGGTCAATGTGGATAGACGCCTACCAGTTCGTAATCCCAAGAAAACAAACTGGGATAAGTATAAAACGATGCTGCAGCTAAATCTATCCAGTGAAAGAGCGGGAATACCCCGTTCTCAACAAGAACTGAAAAGTGCTGTAGGCAACCTGAAAAGTAGCTTAACAAATGCCTTTGAAGAAAGATGTCCTCTTGGAAGGAAGCGGAAAGAAACAGACGCCCCTTGGTGGAACGATAGCCTAGAGAGGCTCCGACTCACCACCCGTCACCTCTTCAACAGAGCAAAGAGAGACGGGTTATGGGACTCCTACCATGAAAGCCTTACATCCGTAAGGCATATGCGCATTCCCGCACATAGAAGGTGCCTTCGACAACACATCTTGCGATGCTGTCAAGGCTGCCCTGACCGGAGGGGCCTAGACACAACCGCAGGCAGATGGATTTCTTCACTGCTGGGGTCTACACAAGCCACGGCAGCAGTTCAAGATAGCACGGTTAATGTTTCAACCTCAAAAGGTTGTCGTCAAGGGGGTGTTTTATCTCCACTACTTTGGAGTCTGTTAAGTAGATGAACTACTCCAGAAACTTGCCGGCTATGGAATTCAATGTCAAGGCTACGCTGATGACATTGTCATCATAGCACGAGTCAAATTCGAGGAAACACTCTGCGTCATTGTACAATTAGGTCTAAGGATAACGAGTGATTGGTGTGGAGAGGTGGGCCTCAACCCCGCCAAGACAGTCATCGTTCCCTTCACTAAAAGGTACAAGTTGCAGAGATTGAGGCAAATAAGGCAATCAGACAGCATAATAGAAACAAGTAAGGAGGTCAAGTACCTAGGAGTCACTTTCGACAGTAAACTTAACTTCGGCCCCCATGTACAGAACGCGATAGCAAAGTGCACTCATCGGGCACATCATCGAAGATTATTAGACGGCTAATGGTAATGGTAATGGTAGTCAGGCCAATGCTCGCATACGGAGCAATAGCCTGGGGTGATAAAGCCAAACTCACCACCGTCAAGAAGGAGCTATTAAGACTGCAACGGTTGGCCTGCGTATGTATGACTGGGGCTATGAGCACCTGTCCGACAACGACTATGGAAGCTCTAATGGAGCTCACGCCACACCATGTATTCATTGAACTGCAACAAAGAGCGACTCTGCTAAGGATAGCACGAGAGGGGGTGGGAAGCATCCTTAGCCACAGAGACTCAGAATTGCTAACAGGTGATCTCCCCTACTGGTACAACCAAGACTGAGATGACGAGACGAGATGACTGCCGAAGTAAGAAGGATTATACAACACTTGATGAAGTCCATCTAATGGGCCAGCACACCATAAAATGGTACACCGATGGATCTCTTACAGACCAAGGCACAGGACTTGGAGCTGTAGGACCTCGGATATCTTACCATGAATCTCTAGGGACATATACCAGAATTTTCCAAGCTGAGGTATGTATAATAGGATATAGCCATTCTATCCGATAGTCAAGCAGCTCTCAATGCACTCAGCAAGGCGAAAATAACGTCTAAAGTAGTGCACGAGATGCGGAAGAAACTTAATCAGCTGGGATCGCATAATAGGATGACCCTAAGATAGATCCCAGGCCATAAGGATATAGCAGGCAACGAAGCAGCTGACAAACTAGCCAGAATGTGTGCATGTAGGCCCTTAATAGGTCCTGAACCGTTTTGTGGAATTGGAAGACACACAATACGGGAGTACCTTCGCAAAGAGGAGAGACGACTTCAGCAGTCTCATTGGACAGAGACCTCAAGTCTCAGACAAGCCAAATACCTCTTAGGTACACACAACCCAAAGCAATTCAAGCAAGTAATCGCATTGGGGAAGTATAGACTCAAAATACTTACCGGTCTACTGACAGGACATTGCAGACTGAGGACTCACTTAGCTAAGTTAGGAATTGTAAGCAGTCGAACCTGGCGGTTCTGCAACTTGGAGGAGGAATCCTCGAAGCACATACTAGCAGAATGCATTGCTCTATCGAGACGTAGATGTACTTTTCTAGGAAAACATGTCCTACCAATGGAGGTCATAGCATACCTCAACCCGGTAAAAATTCTCGACTTCGTGCGAGAATTAGGGTTGATGGATAAGCTGTAGACTCAAAAGGGAGCACAATGGATCCAAAGGGTCGCAGTACAGATTTTCACATTAAAATAATAATAATAATATTAAGTTTTACACATAAATTATCTAAAAAAAAAAATGTTGGCATTCGGCACTGCGCTTTCTCAAAAACCGCCAAAATGTGGGGAAAAATACCTTATTTCACCTGTAGCTCTTTACCTATTAACTTTGAGGGTATGCCTAAAAGCCCTTCAGATTACCTTTTCAACGATATATAGATCATATCTGCAGCTTCTGTGGTTTGGATACTATGGGGGTTTCAGAAGTAGTGGGTTTTTAGCGATTTCCCGCTAAACTAGTGATTTTTCGAAAACGACGTAGAACAAACGTTTCTAGATTTTTGATCGGGAACAAGTCCTCACTAACCGATTTAAGATTAAAGCTTTGATTTGAACAAACCAACAAACAAATCAACAGACAATTTGACTTTTCATCTCAATTTCGGAAAGCCACTAAAAATTTTAAAATTAATTATTTTTTGAACCAGTAATCGGATCGATGATCGAGGTGTTATTCGACGCGTATTTTTGATTAAAATAGTAAAAAATTAAAAAAATCATTTAAATTTTGCCCATCCCACTTACACCTGTCCGCTGCCTTAATGTTTTTTCGTTGCAATTGAACTTTGGCTTACGTGTCGGATTTAGTGATTTGGCGGGAAAAATCTAAATTTGGCTGGAAATAGATAAATTTGGCGGGAAAAAGCTAAATTTAGCGAATTAGTCCAAATTTAGCCAGAAGAGTTAATCTGAGAGTTTTGTTAGGATAACTCCGATTGCATCCGATTGTTCCCATAGTAGCTATATGATATAGTCATCCGACTCTAACCAAATTTGGTCAGTATGTTAGAGACAGTATCAATCATACAATCTGCGAGTTTGGTTGAGATATCTTAAGAAACAAAGTTTTTCATACTAAAGGTGATTTTCATCGGATTGTACCTATGGCAGCTATAAGATATAGTCATTCCACTTTGACCAAATTTGGTAAGAATGTAAGAGACAGTACCAAACGTATAATCTGTGAGGTTAGTTGAGACATCTTAAGAAGCAAAAAAGCTTTTCATACCAAGCAATTCCGTGGCCTTTGACCCCGATTTGACCCACTTAGAGGTCGAATTTCGCAAAACGCCGTCTTATTACACGATGAAATTATCTCACCTATGTTGTGTGCAAATTTCAGCTTTCTAGCTTTTACCGTTTGGGCTACACTTTGATGCTCAGTGAGTCAGTCGGTCAGTCAGTCAGTCAGGACAAAGAATTTTATTTTTTTCCCAAAAAAAAGGGAATATTTAGCTTTCGCTGTCCGCTGCCAGAATGTTTTTTCACTGCAATTGCACTTTGGATAAAAGTCGGATTAAGTGATTTGGCGGGAAAAAGCTAAATTTGGCGGGAAAAAACTAAATTTGTCGGGAAAAAGCTAAATTTAGCGAATAAGTTCAAATTTGGCAAGAAGAGTTAATCTGAGAGTTTTGTTAGGATAACTCCGAGTGCATCCGATTGTTCCTATAGTAGCTATATGATGTAGTCATCCGACTTTGACCCAATTTGGTCAGTATGTTAGAGACAGTATCAAACAAACAATCTGCGAGTTTGGTTGAGATATCTTGAGAAACAAAAAAGTTTTTTATACTGAAGGTTATTTTGCATCCGATTGTTCCTACTGCAGCTATAAGATTTAGTCATCCTACTTTTACCAATTTTGGGCAGAACGTGTGTATGAGACAGTACCAAACTGTTGAAAAAGCAGAGACAAATAACCACCAGGTAACTCCTTTAATAACACTAGTTTACAGCCATTTTGCTTTTCATGTCTGAGTGAATTTTTCTTATGGATTTAGGCCCACTTAACACGAAAATCAAACTTAAAATTTTTTTTATGGAAGCGTTTTCGAAATATTCACATTTTTCCAAATTTTCGAAGTTGCTCTTACATTTTAGAGTATACCACCAGATCTAATTTATTGATGTGGTCAAAAAAGTACTCAAATTAAAGGAAACTAATCTCTTTACAACTTCCTCTCATATAGCTTTGAGATCGGCTTAGTAGTTCAGAAGCTAGCGAACTTTAAAAGTTCCAAAATTCGGTTTTTTTGTGAATTTTGGGTCTCGACAGCTCACAAACTGCCCTAGAAAAAATAGATATCGCCAAGGTATCAAGGAATCACAATTTTTTTTAAAGCCAAAAGTATGCTATAACTATGCTTTACAATCATTGAAAGTATGCAATAAAAAACAAGTGGGAAAGGCTATAGTCGAGCTCCCGACTATAGGATACCCGTTACTTACATAAACAAATTAAAATTTTTTTATTGCATGCTTTTAGGCATTTTAATTGCTTAAAAGCTTTAATCAGCCAGTACCACCTTTCTGTTTGTCCGATCTTTTTGGGATTTAATAGGATGATAGGTAATAACAGTAGCTAACGTTCACCGTTTAAAAAAACATAATATCTTGAAAACTGTGCGTGTGGTGGATTTTCGCGATTTACGGAGGCGGAAAGGGGCGTGGCAAAATTTTGAAACAAACTTGACCTGCGTGGGGTTTATAGAAATCTGTGTGCCAAATTTGGTTGCTCTAGCTCTTATAGTCTCTGAGATCTAGGCGCTCACACAGACGGACAGACGGACAGACGGACAGACGGACGGACGGACGGACGGACAGACGGACATGGCTATATCGACTCGGCTGTTGATGCTGATCAAGAATATATATACTTTATAGGGTCGGAGATGCTTCCTTCTCCCTGTTACATACATTGCAACGAATACAATATCCCCTTTTACTTATTTTTAATAAGTAACGGGTATAAAAAACATTAAAATCATCAACAAATTCTATCACTATAATGCGTATTTCACCGCGATTTATCCATAGATTCTCAAAAGCAATAGCCTATTTCCTTCGTAACAGTGTCGGCTATACGTTAAACTCTTAAAATAAATTTTACCTTGGCGATATCTATTTTTTCTAGGGCAGTTTGTGAGCTGTCGAGACCAAAAATTCACAAAAAATCATTATAAGTTATATTATAAAAATTACATTTTTATGATTATATTTTAATTTTTAATTTTTTTTCTTAATGATGATCATTATTTTTGAGTAATTTTATAAAACTCAAAAATAATCATTATAAATGAGTTTTATTTTTTTCGCTTAAAATAAAACTCAAAAGTAATTTACGGCTTCTGTGTTAAGATTTTTACCAATATTACTTTATATCCCTATAAAAGGATACCATAACTACCTCCCAGCATCATTTTTTTTTTTATCGGAGTACGATAACCTATTCAAACTTGCATCAAAACATGAAAAAATAGTGTTTTATCCAGGCATTAAAACCGAAACGAATATCGGTTTCAGTTACGGTTTCGGTTATATTCGCATTTAGGTTTTCGGTTATCGGTAACGCAAAATCTTTGAATAAAGGTTTCGTAAGGGTGAACCGGTTTTTGTATGTTTCGGTTTTGAAATACCGGTATGGTTTCGGTTCACAAAAAATGCCGCTTTAAATTACACAAGTAGTTGCCACTGAAAGTCCCTTTGCATATCTTACACTTCGAAACATTGTTTTCTACGTTGAATGTAAAAATTTACGCACAAGATAATTACGTTTGCGACCCATCTTATAAAGCGATCAAGCTTAGTTCGGATGATTGATATATTTTTAACGGCGTATATTGCTTGATAATTTCGGCTGTCAACGAGTTGCACGACAGTGTTGGACAACGTCAGTTCCTTTTATGGCAACTCCGTTTTTATTGAGTATGAGTAGCTTTATAATCTTATATTTGTTATCACTGCGGACGGCAGGAAGAATGGAAAATTTGCTATGACTGTCCGATCGGGTCGAGTTATATACCGATCGAAAGGTATCAATTTAACTTACAAATGTGCATACTATGACTTTTGGAAACTCACCTAGTTCGTGAGATAAACAGGTGTAAGTGGGAGGGGAAAAATTTAAATGATTGGAGCAAATGGGACCGTTGGAGCCTTTCTGAAATTTTTTTTAATTTTTTACAATTCTAATCGCGTCGAATGACACCTCGAACCTCAAAATCCGATTACTGGTTCAAAAGATAAATATTTATTAGGTATGAAGAAATTAGCGCAATGTGCCGAGTGACAAAAATTTTTTTTAGTAATTTATAAGTAAACCTTAATATTATTATTCTTCACAAAATTGGATATCAGAAATTTTGGTGCATGAAAATGATTTCGTCACTAGATTTTTACCTCATAAAGAGGTTTTTTTTATAAGATTAATACAAAACAGCAATTACCGATCGGAAGCTGTTATTTGGTTCAACGACTCGTCGTTTCAATCAATAAAAATATATATATTTACATCAATAATAAAAATTAACATTAAGTTTTTTTTAAGCGGAATAAATATCATTATTAATATCTAGTTAATAATTTAACACTGTTTTTTCATGTTTTGGTGCAAGTTTGAATGGGTTATCGTACTCCGATAAAAAATTATGCTGGGAGGTAGTTATGGTATCCTTTTATAGGGATATAAAGTAATATTGGTAAAAATCTTAACACAGAAGCCGTAAATTACTTTTGAGTTTTATTTTAAGCGAAAAAAATAAAACTCATTTATAATGATTATTTTTGAGTTTTATAAAATTACTCAAAAATAATGATTACCATTAAGTAAAAAAGTAAAAATCATAAAAATAAAAATCATGGTGGAAATACAGTGATTGTAAAAAAATAAACATTTTGGTGCAAACCATTATTTTCTAGGTCTTTTATAAGTGTCTGATTTTTTTATTTCAAAAAAAAACAAATATTCATTATTTGCAGTCCCTGGAAAATATAAATTCAGACTAGAAGCAAATAAAAGTTATTTTATTCATACGGCAAATATTACTAAGAACGAATATTTCCACAGGTTATGGGCCCAGTCCCCGCATCATTACTGTTCAGATAAGTATTCAGATTTTCAATTTTCTAAATAATGGAAAACCGTTAAAGAAATAATGAAGTACTTAACAAAAACATAAAACATTTTGATGGTGAAAGGTATTCAATTTGGAAATTTAGAATTATAGCCTTATTAACCGAAATTGACGCCATTAATGTTATTGATGAAGAATGTAGTGAAATAACAGAAGAATGGATGAAACAGGATAGAATTGCTAAGAGTGTTATCATAGAATATTTAAGTGACTCATTTCTTGGTTTTGCAGCAACAGAGTGTAGTACATTAATGAGTTTAAAGAACTTAGACGCTATATATGAAATAAAAAGTTTGGCATCACAATTATCTTTCCGTATACAATTGTTGTCATTAAAGCTTAAGGGGGATACTTTGTCGTTGCAACATTTTTATACATTTGATGCCTTAATTGAAGAGTTGTTTGCGTCCTAGCCAGGATGTTCACCAATCACTCCTTGGGCTTGCTCTGGAACAGGAGTCATGGGTAAACGATGGCATCAAAGGGCTGTACACAGCGGACTCAAAGGTAATCTGGGATCACAGGGATCCAATGCCTAGAACATGCGTAATGGTAAGGAAATATATTAATTATACTATCCTTTCAGAATTTCTCAACAAGGACTGCGTAGCCATAGCAGTGCAGATGGTCGGACATGCCCGCACCATTGTAGTGTCCTCAGCGTACTTCGCGGGCGATGGAGCCTGCCAGCCACCAGAAGTCGTTAGGTTAGTAGCACACTGCACTAAGGAGAAGCTCCCCCTTATCATCGGGTGTGATGCCAACGCACATCACGATATCTGGAGAAGCACAGATAAAAATACAAGTCGGCGCGGCTACAGTCGAGTTTGCTCGACTGGAGGATACCCTGTGCCAGTATCCATAATATAGAATATTGGTTGGGACCATCTCATATGCATATTCTGTCAGTTTGGTTCAGTTATCTCAAACAACAAAAAAGTTGTTCATACTAAGACTTGATTTTCGACTGATCGTTCCTATGGCAGCTATATGATATAGTGATCCGATTTCAACCAATTTCGGTCAGGTTAGAAGGGACCATCTCATATGCATATTCTGTCAGTTTGGTTCAGTTATCTCAAACAACAAAAAAGTTGTTCATACTAAGACTTGATTTTCGACTGATCGTTCCTATGGCAGCTATATGATATAGTGATCCGATTTCAACCAATTTTGGTCAGGTTATAAGGGACCATCGCGTATGCATATTCTGTGAGTTTGATTTAGAAGGATCAAACAACAAACAAGTTTTTCATACTAAGACTTGATTTTCGACTGATGGTTGATATGGCAGCTATATGATATAGTGGTCCGATTTCAATCAAATTTGGTCAGGATGTATGCGACCATCCCATATGCATATTCTGTCAGTTTGGTTCACATATCTCAAACAACAAAAAAGTTTTTCATACCAAGACTTGATTTTCGACTGATCGTTCCTATCGCAGCTATATGATATAATGGTCCGATCCAAATTTAAAAACAAACTTGACCTGCGTCCGGTATCCAGCAACCTACATGCCAAATTTGAAGTCTCTAGCTATTATAGTTTCTGAGATCGACGCGTTCAAACAGACGGACAGACGGACGGACAGACGGACGGACAGACAGACGGACATGGCTCAATCGACTCGGCTGTTGATGCTGATCAAGAATATATATACTTTATATGGTCGGAGATGCTTCCTTCTGCATGTTACATACATCACACAAATCTAATATACCCTTTTTGACCATTTTCAATGGGCACAGGGTATAACAAGGGGTGAGTACCTTCTTGACTTTATATTTAGATATAATTTAGAAATTGGAAATGTCGGAGCCACACCGACATTCGTAACACGAATCAGGGAGGAAGTCCTGGATATCACCTTGATTAGTAGAGGCCTTAAGCCGAACCTAAGAACTGTCTTATTTGAGCTACAGGTCAATGTGGATAGCAGCCTACCAGTTCGTAATCCCAGGAAAACAAACTGGGATAAGTATAAAACGATCCTGCAGCTAAATCTATCCAGTGAAAGAGCGGCAATACCCCGTTTTCAACAAGAACTGAAAAGTGCTGTAGGCAACCTAAACAGTAGCTTAATAAATGCGTTTGAAGAAAGCTGTCCTCTTGAAAGGAAGCGGAAAGAAACAGACGCCCCTTGATGGAACGATAGCCTAGAGAGGCTCCGACTCACCACCCATCACCTCTTCAACAGAGCAAAGAGAGACGGGTTATGGGACTCCTACCGTGAAAGCCTTACATCCGTAAGCCATATGCGCCTTCCTGGACATAAAAGGTACCTTCGACAACACATCTTGCGATGCTGTCAAGGCTGCCCTGACCGGAGGGGCCTAGACACAACCACAGGCAGATGGATTTCTTCACTGCTGGGGTCTAGACAAGCCACGGCAACAGTTCAAGATAGCACGGTTACTGTTTCAAACTCAAAAGGTTGTCCTCAAGAAACTTGCCGGCTATCGAAATCAATGTCATGGCTACGCTGATGACATTGTCATCATAGCACGAGTCAAACTCGAGGAAACACTCTGCGTCATTGTACAATTAGGTCTAAGGATAACGAGTGATAACCCGCCAAGACAGTCATCGTTCCCTTCACTAAAAGGTACAAGTTGTAGAGATTGAGGTAAATAAGGCAATCAGACAGCATAATAGAAACAAGTAAGGAGGTCAAGTACCTAGAAGTCACTTTCAACAGTAAACTTAACTTCGGCCCCCATGTACAGAACGCGATAGCAAAGTGCACTCATCGGGCACATCACCGAAGATTATTAGACGGCTATACCTAATGGTAGTCAGGCCAATGCTCGCATTCGGAGCAATAGCTTGGGGTGATAAAGCCCAACTCACCACCGTCAAGAAGGAGCTCTTAAGACTGCAACGGATGGCCTGCGTATGTATGACTGGGGCTATGAGCACCTGTCCGACAACGGCTATGGAAGCTCTAATGGAGCTCACGCCACATCATGTATTCATTGAACTGCAACAAAGAGCGACTCTGCTAAGGATAGCACCAGGAGGGTGGGAAGCATCCTTAGCCACAGAGACTCAGAATTGCTAACAGGTGATCTCCCCTACTGGTACAACCAAGACTGAGATGACGAGACGAGATGACTGCCGAAGTAAGAAGGATTATACAACACTTGATGAAGTCCATCTAATGGGCCAGCACACCGTAAAATGGTACACCGATGGATCTCTTACAGACCAAGGCACAGGACTTGGAGCTGTAGGACCTCGGATATCTTACCATGAATCTCTAGGAACATATACCAGAATTTTCCAAGCTGAGGTATGTATAATAGGATATAGCCATTCTATCCGATAGTCAAGCAGCTCTCAATGCACTCAGCAAGGCGAAAATAACGTCTAAAGTAGTGCACGAGATGCGGAAGAAACTTAATCAGCTGGAATCCCATAATAGGATAACCCTAAGATAGATCCCAGGCCATAAGGATATAGCAGGCAACGAAGCAGCTGACAAACTAGTCAGAATGGGTGCATGTAGGCCCTTAATAGGTCCTGAACCGTTTTGTGGAATTGGAAGACACACAATACGGGAATACCTTCGCAAAGAGGAGAGACGACTTCAGCAGTCTCATTGGACAGGGACCTCAAGTCTCAGACAAGCCAAATACCTCTTAGGTACACACAACCCAGAGCAATTCATGCAAGTAATCGCATTGGGGAAGTATAGACTCAAAATACTTACCGGTCTATTGACAGGACATTGCAGACTGAGGACTCACTTAGCTAAGTTAGGAATTGTAAGCAGTCGAACCTGGCGGTTCTGCAACTTGGAGGAGGAATCCTCGAAGCACATACTAGCAGAATGCATTGCTCTATCGAGACGTAGATGTACTTTTCTAGGAAAACATGTCCTACCAATGGAGGTCATAGCATACCTCAACCCGGTAAAAATTCTCGACTTCGTGCGAGAATTAGGGTTGATGGATAAGCTGTAGACTCAAAAGGGAGCACAATGGATCCAAAGGGTCGCAGTACAGATTTTCACATTAAAATAATAATAATAATATTAAGTTTTACATATAAATTATCTAAAAAAAAAAATGTTGGCATTCGGCACTGCGCTTTCTCAAAAACCGCCAAAATGTGGGGAAAAATACCTTATTTCACCTGTAGCTCTTTACCTATTAACTTTGAGGGTATGCCTAAAAGCCCTTCAGATTACCTTTTCAACGATATATAGATCATATCTGCAGCTTCTGTGGTTTGGATACTATGGGGGTTTCAAAAGTAGTGGGTTTTTAGCGATTTCCCGCTAAACTAGTGATTTTTCGAAAACGACGTAGAACAAACGTTTCTAGATTTTTGATCGGGAACAAGTCCTCACTAACCGATTTAAGATTAAAGCTTTGATTTGAACAAACCAACAAACAAATCAACAGACAAACTGACTTTTCATCTCAATTTCGGAAAGCCACTAAAAATTTTAAAATTAATTATTTTTTGAACCAGTAATCGGATCGATGATCGAGGTGTTATTCGACGCGTATTTTTGATTAAAATAGTAAAAAATTAAAAAAATCATTTTAATTTTGCCCATCCCACTTACACCTGTCCGCTGCCTTAATGTTTTTTCCTTGCAATTGAACTTTGGCTTACGTGTCGGATTTAGTGATTTGGCGGGAAAAAGCTAAATTTGGCTGGAAATAGATAAATTTGGCGGGAAAAAGCTAAATTTAGCGAATTAGTCCAAATTTGGCCAGAAGAGTTAATCTGAGAGTTTTATTAGGATAACTCCGATTGCATCCGATTGTTCCTATAGTAGCTATAGGAGAAAATTTAAAACCGAGTGTACAAAAACTTAAGAAAATAAAGCACGTGGTCAACTGACACAAACGCAAGTGCAACAACAACAATTACAACAAGTGCCGGCAACATCGTGTGCAAAACTGCGCAGCATCAGTGCAACAACAACAGCAACAACAACAGCGCGGCAGCACAACATTTGTGTAGCACAACATTTGCGCAGTGCAACAACAACAGAGCAGCAACGCAACATTTTTGAAGTGCAACAACAATAAAAAACAAGTGGGCGCGGCTACAGTCGAGTTTGCTCGACTAGAGGATACCCTGTGCCAGTATCCATAATATAGAATATTGGTTGGGACCATCTCATATGCATATTCTGTCAGTTTGGTTCAGTTATCTCAAACAACAAAAAAGTTGTTCATACTAAGACTTGATTTTCGACTGATCGTTCCTATGGCAGCTATATGATATAGTGATCCGATTTCAACCAATTTCGGTCAGGTTAGAAGGGACCATCTCATATGCATATTCTGTCAGTTTGGTTCAGTTATCTCAAACAACAAAAAAGTTGTTCATACTAAGACTTGATTTTCGACTGATCGTTCCTATGGCAGCTATATGATATAGTGATCCGATTTCAACCAATTTCGATCAGGTTATAAGGGACCATCTCATATGCATATTCTGTCAGTTTGGTTCAGTTATCTCAAACAACAAAAAAGTTGTTCATACTAAGACTTGATTTTCGACTGATCGTTCCTATGGCAGCTATATGATTTAGTGATCCGATTTCAACCAATTTTGGTCAGGTTATAAGGGACCATCGCGTATGCATATTCTGTGAGTTTGATTTAGATAGATCAAACAACAAACATGTTTTTCATACTAAGACTTGATTTTCGACTGATGGTTGATATGGCAGCTATATGATATAGTGGTCCGATTTCAATCAAATTTGGTCAGGATGTATGCGACCATTCCATATGCATATTCTGTCAGTTTGGTTCACATATCTCAAACAACAAAAAAGTTTTTCATACCGAGACTTGATTTTCGACTGATCGTTCCAATGGCAGCTGTATGATATAGTGGTCCGATCCAAATTTAAAAACAAACTTGACCTGCGTCCGGTATCCAGCAACCTACATGCCAAATTTGAAGTCTCTAGCTATTATAGTTTCTGAGATCGACGCGTTCAAACAGACGGACAGACGGACGGACAGACGGACGGACAGACAGACGGACATGGCTCAATCGACTCGGCTGTTGATGCTGATCAAGAAAATATATTCTTTATATGGTCGGAGATGCTTCCTTCTGCCTGTTACATACATCACACAAATCTAATATACCCTTTTTGAATATTTTCAATGGGCACAGGGTATAAACAGTGCAACAACGCGACTCAAATTGCGCCACGATTGCGCGTGTGTACTTGAGTGCGTGTGTGTGTACCCACGTTTTGCCGACGGCCAAACGAAAGCAGCCGCAGCACCTTTAGGTGTGGGTGTGTGAGTGTGCAGGCTCGTCCGCAGCCGCCACGCAACTACAGCTGCAACCACACAGCACAGCGCAGCGCCACCAGCCGCAGCACCTTTAGGTGTGTTTGTAAGTGTGCAGGCGTGCATCCAGCCGCTAGGCAACAAACGCTCAGTGAAGGGAAATCCTTCTTTTCCTGAATGGGTTGTGTGATTTCTTGGTTTCCTTTGAAATTTGTGGATCAATCTCATGTTCCTTTCTATTTTCACTTGTTTTGTCAATTTTGGTTTTTTTATTTTCCTGAATATATTTTTACATTTTTTTGTTATATAAAAATGTATCAGCAGGTGTTCTACCGGTTGTTCCGTGTGTTATTTTACGGTTATAAGTGTTATGTTCAATATTTTTAGTTGTCAATATAACTCTCATTTTTTCTTTAATAGTCTTATGAACTCGTTCAATGTCTGCTACTCCTGTTTTGTTCGAATTGTACTCTAAGTCTTCATTTTCGGATTCTTACCAATTTCCTTTTACATCGAGCCATGTTCTTGCTTCTATTTTGGACACATTGCGCTAAATTTTTCATAACTAATAAATACCAGTATATACTAGTAGTACTTTTTTGCGCAGAGCCAGTGACAAAATTTTTTTTTTAATAATTCATGTGTAAAATGTAATATTTTTCGTCACAAAATTGGATATCAGAAATTTTGGGGCATGAAAATGTTTTCGTCACTAGACTTTTACCTCGTAAAGAGGTTTTTTTATAAGATATCATAAATTTTTTAATAAGACAGGAAGTTTTGACAATTGAAATATTTTTTTACAGTGTAACTTTGTCAATCGGTGTTTATTGTTTGTACAAGCAAAAAGAAACTGTCTGGCAACACTGTTTCTCTTTACTAACACACATGCCAACATGCCAAGCGCAAAATTTATCAGCACTCTCAAACTCTGGCTGCTATGACACTTTGTTGCTGCTGTCCTTTTCCAATTCAAAGTAAAACGTATATATTCAGTTAATAGGTTATATCTTCCAAACCAATCAACAAAAATTTATGCATGATGTATCAAAAAACGCGAAATATTAAAAGCTCAAACATATTCAAAATTAAAAAAAATCGCTAGCGGCGTTTTCTCGAAAACCGCCAAAATGTGGAAAAAATTACCTTTTTTCACCTGTAGCTTTTTACCTGTGTACTTTAGAAAAAAAGTTTGAACATATGCTTAAGAGCCCTTCAAAGTACCTTTCCAACGACATATAGATCATATCTGTAGCTTTCATAGTTTGGACACTATGGGGGTTTTTAGTTTTAGCGGTTTTTAGCGATTTCCCGCTAAACTAGCGATTTTTCGAAAAAGTCGTAGAACAAACGTTTCTAGATTTTTGAGCGGGAACAAGTCCTCATTCAAACATTTTAGCTAAATTAACGATTTGATCCAAACAAACAAACAGACAAACAAACTTTTCATCTCATTTTCGGAAGGCGACTCAAAATTTCAAAATTAATTATTTTTTGAACCAGTTGTCCGATTTTGATGATCGAGGTGTCATTCGACGCGTATTTTTGATGAGAATTGTAAAAAATTCAACGAAAATTCAAAAAGGCTCCAACGGCCCCATTAGCTCCAATAATGTAAATTTTGCCCCTCCCACTTACACCTGTTTATCTCACGAACCAGGTGAGTTTTCAAAAGTCTTAGTATGCACACTTGTAAGTTTAATTAATACCTTTCGATCGGTATATAACTCGACCTGATCGGACAGTCATAGCAAATCTTCCATTCTTCCTGTGTATATATGCTAGTCGCCTTCGCACCCTTCGTGCTGCTTTCGTCACTAGCGCGGACTGCCGTCCGCAGTGATAGCGGAATAATTGCATCTAATGCGTAATTACTTGCATCTGTGGTGAGGATGAATTTTTTATTGAAATTGGGTCGTTTCAAAATGAGGTCACTAGCTATCAACATTTTCAATTTATTAAAAGCATTTTATATTCTTCATTCTGAATGTCAATTATTTGTTCGTTTTTAAGATTCTTTGTCATTGGTTTTGCAATTTTTGCGAAGTCTTTTATGAATTTTCGGTAATACCCTGCTTAACCTAAGGGATATCGTTGTATTGCTTATATTTTTTGTTGTTCAGGCTTTATGCCATCAGGTGCTACGATGTGTCCCAAAAATGTTGTTTCCCTTTGCATGAAAGTGCATTTACTCCATTTTAATTTGAGTTTGTGTTTTTTCAAACAGTCTAAGACTTTTCTTATGGAACTCTCATGCTCCTGAAGTGAAGTTGAAAAAATTATTGTATCATCGAGATAAACAAGGCAATGTTGTCCAATGATACCATTTAAAACATGGTTCATGCAACGTTGGAAAGCTGTGGGAGCATTTTTTAAGCCGAATGGCATAGGAGCTGACTTTTTGATGGAATCTGGGTGCATTTGAATTTGATGAAACCCTTTAGCCAAGTCAAGTGTTGTAAAGTTCTGGCATCTGCCAAGCTTGTCTAATATCTCATCAATGTTTGGGATTGGAAATCGGTTATCTATTGTAACCTCATTAAGCTTTCTATAGTTTATTACTAGACGAAATTTACCATCTTTCTTACCTTCAACTACTGTTCTTAACTACAACCTACTGTTGTATGGCGAATTTGAATGTCTGATTATGCCCTGTTTTAACATGTCGTTTATTTGTTCGTTAACTTCACTTTCATGTATTTGTGCAAACGGATATGCTTTCCTGTAGATTGGTTCTTCTGTTTTTGTTTTTATTTCATGTTTAATGCTTGTTGTAAAAGTTAATTCGTCACCGTCATTGTATTGAATATCCCTATAGTCTTTAAGTATTTTCTGTAGTACGTCCTGCTCTTCTGAATTTAACTGGTTTACTGTGTCGATTTCTTTCGTTTTTTCAATATTACCTGGATATTCACGGTGTTCTAGCTCAATTTCTTTGCTTTCTTCAATTTTTGGCTCTTGGTAGGGACTGATAAATGAGTACTCTGTGTTATTTAGAGTTACTGAAATCAACACTAGCGTGCCACTGTTCTAGTAAGTCTCTGCCTATCAATACGTCATGGTTATCGGAAAAATGATGAACATACATTTTAGCTGCTGAGTTCAGCATACTTGGTAATTTAGCTTATTTCATATGTCGAATAATAATTGTTTTTGCCAAAGTGCTGACTTTTAATGGATTGGCCGATTTAATGGGCGCTACATTTTTCCAAATATTTGGTGTGCAAAAGCTTACGTTTGACCCAGTATCTATAATTTTTTTTCGATAATTAATATTATTGTTGAAGTGGAAAATTTGGCTGTATTGATGGTACTAGTCCGAAGTTGTATAGTTCTGCTCTTGCTATACATATTCCTGATCCTGCTGATAAGCCTCCTGATTTATCTGATTCGGTATCAGTACAAATTCTTGGTCCTGTTGACCCAACTCCTATTCCTGTTCCAAATACTCCTGCTGATTGTCCGAGGCTTGTAGCCGAAAATTTTCAACAGCTTCCATTGGTTCTATACTTCTCTGTTGTTGAATAGGAACTTGGTTTTGAAAAAAGTGATGTCGTGGAATATAAGTTGGATTGAAACTATATCTTGGTGTATAAGTTAACAAGCAAGTTAACTAGCGGCCCTCGCTAGAACTTCTCGAGTAGCCGGCGCGCCCGGAATGCTGACGCATCGGATTCGTGCTGCAACATTCTTAGCTTTAACGATTTGTCGCAATCGCTTTGCTTATATTATGTTTATGCTGAGTCGGTGTATGCAAAGCTATTGAGTCTTTCCGCAATGTTACTTGCTGTTGTAGATCTCAACGGTATTGCACACACGATGCATACAAAGTATCAAGTCTTTCCGCAATGTTAGTTGCTGTATTAGATCTCAATACTATTGTACGCAGGCCAATCCCTAAGTAAAACACTCTCGAGTTATGATTATGAACTGACCTCGATTATTGAATTGTATGCGGTTTTTAAAGGATTCTTATGTACTAATAAACAGAGTAAGATATAGTGTTAATATATTCCTGACTTCTTCTTACTTATTGTATTGTCTTATGTATTTATTTAGATCGAGTCGACAGTTGTCTTGTATTATGTTTGGTTCTCTTTTACTCATTGTCTAGTTTGATCTTATCTTATGTAACAACTATTTGACACATATCTTTTACTCCTTCTTACCCTTGTGCTCTATGTTCTTATCTGCTCTACATATATTTTACTCCTTGCTCTCTATGATCTTATCTGCTCCCACATACATGCAGGCTCGCTTATGTTTATTTGATCTTTTTATTGCTGAGAACCGGGATCTCAACCCGTGTGGTAATTCTATGCCGTCGTGACCCTTTTGCGTCACTTGAGTGTTGCACATGTGGTGGCGCATTCCGAGGGCTGATTGAAAAGTATGTTCATTTATGAACATTTTGCGGGGGGCCATACATAAGTGGCTGTTGTTGGTGGTGATCCGAAGACTATATTAATATTTGTTTATCTATTTTACATTTCCTTATTATAAACATTGTACCTAAAGCTATCATTCCAATATTGTTTCTTAACCTTATCAAGTTATTATTGAGTTTTTGGTCATCTTATAATTTCTTCATATTATTAATTTCTTCTACATTATTTATTAGCTTATTAAATATGGCTTTTACTTTATTAAGTGAAATATTATTTGCTAGCTGTTTGATGTTGAATGTCATCCGCTGTTGTAAATACTTGAGAAGTAAGTGCTTGTTTTGACGGGCAAAGCATCCTTCTTATAGCTGCAAGATGTCTTGTGCTGTTATTTGTAGCACTTGACTGTGTTGACTTCCGCAGGTCCATTCCAGAATTGGTTTGTTGACAACTTGAATAACCAAGTGTTTCGGGATTGCAGCTATGTCCATATGTGTTCGGCTGCTACTTGTTCAAACTCGCATGCTCGTTTTTTCCATCTACTCCTGGGTGAGATTCTTCTACTCGTACAAGTGGCTATTTTGTCGGACTTGTGCTCTCGTTTTTTAATAGTACTGTCTTTCCATTTTTGCCAAAGATGTGTTTTCATTATCGATAGTAATTTCCAACGATCCGTTAACCAAATTTTCTTATCGCTTTCAGTTTCCTTTACCTCCAACATCGGTCTTCCGATTAGAAAATGACCTGGAGTCAGAATATCCTCGCATTCTTTTCCGTAGTCAATCGGATATAATGGCCGAGAGTTGATAATAGCTTCAATTGTCGCTAGCCTGTCCTCGTACTTGAGTGTGCTGTCTCCAATTCCTCCGAAGTGAGGACTTGCCGGCGGGATAAATTGACATTCTATCCTTTCCTTTTGCACCTTTTCTTCTCGATGTTTTGTTTGCTTGGACTGCACCTCTGTGACATTGTCCAAAGTAGTTTTATTTCTGTTCTTTGGTTTTTTCATATGCTGATATTCCTTTACCTCCGTTTCCTGTTCCGCTTGTTCCTGTTGTACGCTTTCATTTTGCTTGGAGTCCTTAAGTTGATCGATCGTTTTTAGCTGTTTTGGCTTGTTTTGTTTTGCTTCACCTAGCGTCCGTTCCAAATTAGTGCTCCCTTGTTTTCGCTTCTCCTGGGTTTGCTTCTCATTATTTTGCTCATCTTCGGATACGATTTTCTTGGTTACCGCAACGCCTTGGTGATCTCCATCATCCGTGTCATTTTCAGCCTGTCTAACGCTATCCTTCTCTTCGCTACTTTCTTGCTCGTCCATCTTCTGATTCTGCTTGCCATCTTTTTCCTGTTGTAGCTGCACTTGATCTGCTGAACTTTTTTGTACGGGATGGGGAACAGATTGCACATCGTCTTCCTTGCTCAATTTGTCCTTTGATTGTGTGTGTTGTTCTGTTTTCTCTTCCCTTGTCTCTGGCTCTTCAGGAGTCTCTCGTTTTTGCTCTTCATTATTTTTATCAATTTCACCACGTGTTTGTGTCTCCGGATACTTTTTCATAAATGGAATAAATCGTATTATTCGCTCACTATTTTTCCGTAATCTTTTTTCTGAGTTTAGAAAACGTTCCATCTCCCCTTTTTCTTCAATGAGCTGTTCGTAACGAATTTGCATTGATGACGTTACTTGCTCATGGGATTTCAATTCTTTGAAGATTTCTGTTATCCTATCGAAATCTTCTTTGATCTCGTCCAGATCGTTTTGGATTAGTTTTGGATTTTGTCCACAAATGTTCAATGTTCTTTCCAATGAATATATCGCTCTGTTAAATTCTTCTATCCGCATAACATGTTTCGCAATTTTCTTGTATAATTGTGACATTATTTCATTTTGTATAGCTTGAGTTCTCCCAAAGGTTCCATCCATAAAATAATCTTCTGCCCAAAAGGATAAATTTTCCTGTAGAATCTTATCTTGTTTTTTGAACAATTCCCATTTCTCTTGAACTTTTGTTGCCCAATCCAAACTTGGGAATTTGTCCTCTTTTATTTCTTCGCCCCAGCTTTTCAATTGGGCGTATATGGCATATTGACTAGCCTCCAGTGCATTGAGCTCCTCTTTAGTATACGCCATTTTGAACTATTTTATTTATTTATGTATTTATTTTTTTTTTTTTATTTATTTTTAGCAACTCCTGTTGCCTGGTCTCTCGTGTCGCCGCACGTTACAATGTTGCGCTGCTGTGGATTCCGTTTTACCACTTTTCAACGTAGCGCTTCCTTTTTTATTAGTTCTACAGAACTATCTTTTCTTGCGCCGCTATTCTGGGTTGTCAACTCTGACCCGCGCAGATCTTTCCCTGCGTCGTCCAGTCGCTGATTCCCACGTCGCTTTCTTCTTCAACGCCCAGATGTTGACACAATCTGGTTGATTCGTTGATTTCGTTTATTTTTAGAAACTCCTGTTTCTATTCGTTTTTCCTCTGTGACTTCGCAAAGCCACACTTTGAGGGTTGTTTTTTTTTTTTTTCTCGTGTCGCCGCACGTTATAATGTTGCGTCGTTTTGTCTTGGGTTATCGTTCCTGATACTGCGTTGTCCAGGCCAGCGATACCCACGTCGCTTTTTTTGTTGCGCCGTTTATTTTTGGTTATCGTTCCTGATACTTCGTTGTCCAGGCCAGCGATACCCACGTCGCGTTTTTTGCTGATCAGCTCTGATCCCGCGCAGCTCTTTTCCTGCGTCGTCCAGTCGCTGATTCCCGCCGTTAAATTGTTTGCGCCGTTTTTTCTTGGTTGCTAACTTCTGATTCCGCGCAGCTCTTTACTGCATCGTCCAGTCTTGTTGCTCCCACGTCGCTTACTTTGTTGCGCCGTTTTTCTTGGGTTCCCAACACTGATCCCGCGCAGCTCTTTACTGCGTCGTCCAGTTGCTGTTCCCACGTCGCTTACTTATTGTTGATCAGCTCTGATCCCGCGCAGCTCTTTTCCTGCGTCGTCCAGTCGCTGATCCTTTCCGTTCCAAAATTTCCTCAGCTCCGACACCGCGCTACTCTTCTTACGCTACGAAGCTGATTCCCTCGCCGCTCTTTTTCCAGCGTCGCTTGTTGTGTGAAGCTCCATCGCCGCTCGTCCAGTCCCACGCTGCAGTCAATCGTGGTAGCAGGATATTATTTTGTTTTTATTTTATTATCCCTAGCTTTGCCACGATGCACGATAGGTGCGATCAATGGACTTGATCTGCGCGATACCGATTAAAGTATCTGCTACAGTTGGCAGTCACTGAGCTCAATTGCTCGAAGGACCATATGTATGCAAAGCTATTGAGTCTTTCCGCAATGTTACTTGCTGTTGTAGATCTCAACGGTATTGCACACACGATGCATACAAAGTATCAAGTCTTTCCGCAATGTTAGTTGCTGTATTAGATCTCAATACTATTGTACGCAGGCCAATCCCTAAGTAAAACACTCTCGAGTTATGATTATGAACTGACCTCGTTTATTGAATTGTATGCGGTTTTTAAAGGATTCTTATGTACTAATAAACAGAGTAAGATATAGTGTTAATATATTCCTGACTTCTTCTTACTTATTGTATTGTCTTATGTATTTATTTAGATCGAGTCGACAGTTGTCTTGTATTATGTTTGGTTCTCTTTTACTCATTGTCTAGTCTGATCTTATCTTATGTAACAACTATTTGACACATATCTTTTACTCCTTCTTACCCTTGTGCTCTATGTTCTTATCTGCTCTACATATATTTTACTCCTTGCTCTCTATGATCTTATCTGCTCCCACATACATGCAGGCTCGCTTATGTTTATTTGATCTTTTTATTGCTGAGAACCGGGATCTCAACCCGTGTGGTAATTCTATGCCGTCGTGACCCTTTTGCGTCACTTGAGTGTTGCACATGTGGTGGCGCATTCCGAGGGCTGATTGAAAAGTATGTTCATTTATGAACAGTCGGCTTGCCGACCATGAGCCCATGGCATCTTCAGTAGTTTTCCATTTAATGTATTTAGCTTTAGATTCATATTTTTTTATTTCACAAATTTAGTCTTGTATCTAGCTTTAAACAAAGCACGTCAATTATAAATGCACTACTCCGGCATTAGCCGTACAGAACCTTAAGTATTTCATTGCTAAGCCCTAAGGCTAGCAACAGGAGAACTTCACAGTGATCCCACCACCAGCTTCATTGCTATTACCATTGGACTTTAGCTGCAACCGACGGAGTCACTGGATCAACGTACCCGAGTGGAGCCACAGACACTGGACCTACACCGCAACCGGCAGGTGCCACTGGACTCGACAATGGGAATTAATAATTGGCGCCAAGCGGAATAGAGATTACTTTAAGTAGAATCCACGTCCCCTACAACATGTAAGTGACTGTTCAAAAAATAGTGATTTCAAAAATCTAAAAATAAAAAATTGTTAAAAGAAAATAAAGGGAAGTGTTATAAAAACTGCAGCGCTAGAGTGAGCGTTGAGAAACGGTATAAATATTTTTATTTCCATTCGTAATTGGATTGATTTGTGTTTGGTTGTTGATATTTTAATATATTTGATATTCTGACATATTTGATATTTGATATTTGCTACTTTGCGTTGTTTGACGAATGTTTTGATTGAATTAAATAAAGTGAATTTTTCATCTTTTATAATCAGATAAAATTACGTAAACTTTTGTTTGACCATTTGCTGCACAATTTATCGAATCTCTCAGTGACTGACTGCTCATGAGTTGGCAGTATAGAGAAGTGAATGTAGAGTACAAAAGTGAAAAGGAAGATAACGACCAAGATAGTGACGAAAGTGATCAGATAGGATTTTGTCCCCGGGAAAACAATCATTTAGAAATGGAAGCTGCAAATTTATAAGCCTTAATTGAAGGCGCGGTTAACAGCTCCCTTGTGCAACAAGTGCGGCGGTTAAAAGATGAGTTTCGCGCAGAAATTGCTGCCGTAAGAAACCAGGTTGAAACCCTCAGAGTTGAGACCCCCAAGTAGAAAGATATGAAAGGGTAACTTGTGACCCTAGCATAAAATGCGAAGTGAAGTTAGATATCGTAAAGTCGATACCGACTTTTAATGGGAGCCACGAAGAATATGTTTCTTGGAGGCAGGCAGCAGTAGACGCTTATGAAATTTTTAAACGATACATAGGCAGCGAAGCCAAGTACGAGGCAGTTGCCTTATTGAAAATAAAAGTTTGTGGTGCAGCACGAGCAGTACTGACATCACATAATACAGTCCTCAATTTCGATGCAATCATAGCTAGACTTGATTGCACATACGCGGACAAAACGTCCCTACGAGTACTTCGACAACAACTAGAAATGGTTAGACAGGGTGACTTGGACCTAATGGACTACTATGGCGAAGTCGACTATACTTAATACAGAGATTAGGAGTGATGCCCTACATGCATTCATGGCAGGCCTTAAGAGATCCCTGAAGTCGTATGTCATCCCAGCGCAGCCCAAAGATTTGCCATCCGCTTTAGCGTTGACTCGCGAGGCTGAAAGTAGTATTGAAAGAAGCGCTTTCGCTGCATCGTATGCCAAGGCAATTGAAGACAAAGGCCATACAGGAGAAAGCAAGGCAGGGTAGAAATACCCAACCTAGACAGGGAAAGGGCTTTGAGAAAAATCCACACTTCGTTGTGAAACAGGGTCAAAGCAGGCCACATGCTGAGCCTGGAACAAAGCCTAATGACAAAGAAAGCCCAGTGCTAAACCAGCCTACGGAGGTCGATCCTTCGGTTTCTAAATTCAGGCAGCCCACCAATTGGAGACAGCCAAATAACGCCACACATGGCGAAACTTAGAAAAGGCAGAATACGTCCGAGCGTATCTCAGGTCAGAGACGCCAGCGGGTGAATAATATTTCCCAGCAGGCTGGTAGCAAAGATGAACAGGAATATGCAAGCACAGCCGAGCGGCTAATGATATTGATGAGGGAAGTGACCCATCAGAAATTAACGACCATCTCACATGTATATTCTGTCAGTTTGGTTCAGACATCTCAAACAACAAAAATATTTTTCATACTGAGACTTGATTTTCGACTGATCGTTCCTATGGCAGCTATATGATATAGTGGTCCGATTTAAATAAAATTCGGTCCGGATGTATGGGACCATGCCATATGCATATTCTGTCAGTTTGGTTCAGATATCTCAACAACAAACAAGTGGGCGCGGCTACAGTCGAGTTTGCTCGACTGGAGGATACCCTGTGCCAGTATCCATAATATAGAATATTGGTTGGGACCATCTCATATGCATATTCTGTCAGTTTGGTTCAGTTAT